>JAOXYD010070735.1:0-12651 GCA_028565735.1 Pinacopodium congolense | reverse complement strand
CCCGGCACCGTCCCCGGCGCGGAGGATGACGGCCGGCGTGGCTGCGGCACCGGCACGGATCCCGATGAAGCCGCCTCCATTACCAAATTCAAGTGTATAACTCAGGTTTTTGATGTTCAATGATTTAATTAAGGTTGATCAAAATGTCTAATTATGGCATCCTCAGAAATTCAGAACACAATTATGATTAAGACTATACTATATCTATATCGTTCTTATTTTGCAATTTGGTAATATAGCAAACTTAGATGATAGGCTTAAAAATTAAGAATTTTAAACCTTAAATCTCTTATTTCAAAATTAAGACCATCACAAATAACTGAAGTTTGGTCATTCACTAGTTTAAAATATTTTGTTTATTTCTTTTTTTTAATACCTAAGATAGATTTCTTAGATCCTTATTTATCTATGAATTTACAATATGTTACTAGCTTTTTATAGATAATTAAGCATTCAAATCAATAAATATTGGCATTTAATTCATGTAAAATTACTTAATTAAAATATATATTAACCTAACCTTAGTTAATAAACAAATTAGTTACGCATATTAATCAAAGAACATAAAATATTCAACATAACACACATGTCTATTAATTAAAATGAAAATAAAGTTAAATACAAAGAAATAAAGAGTTTAAAAATCACTAGATCGAGCTCCAAACTAAATTCTAAATCTGAATAACTTGCCTCAACACCTTAAATTCCCAAATGTATTTTCAAATCTCCAATACAATTAATTCAAATTTATAAACTATTGAAAACCAAAGCTAAATTAAAAACGTAAGAAAACTATATAGAATCTAACGAGAATTAGCTAAGAACTCCTTGATAAATCTCCTAATATTCCTTATATATGTCTCAAATAGGGTTATAGTCAAGCATGGAGTGAATTGTCTAAAAAGTCCTTTAAATCCTTCATAGAACATGCCTTTAAAGACTTTAATGACCCTGGGTATAGGAAATCAATGGTTTCGTTAATACTCGCATTAATCTACTATCTGAACAATTTACTTTAATAAAAGTCTACTTGAACATGAAAGATGATGTTAAAGGGCCAGTTGATCTCCTCATAAGGCAATAATGGTGGTCTCTATATGACATAAACTACGCCATTATAGACATATGTTGTTCTTTTAAAAAAGCTTCACTCTTGATTTTTTAGCTTAAATATTCTTTTTTTGGGATGATCCTATAAAATTGACAATTATACATATAAATTGGACAATATAATAGCAAAATAAGGGTAAAAATACATCAGATTATATCCAAAAACCTTATAGATTACACCCTTATCATTTAGCCAAGAGAAGCAAACTGTAAGTTGAGCACCTTTCTTTGATAGAAATGATTATTTATATTGTAAAACTAAGATAAAATTTTATTTAATAACTAAGAATGTGTACCTATGGTATATTGGCTCAAATGGTCCATACATTCCCTCCAAAGTTGTAGGAGACTAATAAGTGCCAAAGTGAAGGAAGCGTGACATGATAAAGATATGAACATGATTAATAAGGTTACACATATTTTATTTTATGCAATGGGTGGGAATGAATCCAATAGGGTGTCCATATGAATAATGGCATATTATATTTAGCATACTTTAAAAGTCACACATGATGGCATAAATCAAGTTGAGAGTAAGGTGTCCATACTCACTCATTTATATGAATTATTTCACATGTAATATGAAGAGAGCATTTCTAGTATGTACACTAGGTTTATTGACATCATTAATGCATTAAACATTTTAGGAAAATCTTACACTAATGATGAATTGGTAAGGGAAATCCTTTGGTCTCTATTAAAGACATGGGAGGAAAAAGTGAAAAAAAAAGGGGTTAAGAATCTAAACCATTGACCTTTAGAAGAGCTCATCAGTTCCCTCCTTATGAGATGTGGCTTAAGGAGACAAAGAAGGAGGAGATGGTTTCAAAGAAGAAAAATTTGGAATTTAAGACCTTAGGAGAAGATACAAGTAATTAGGAGATTTCATCAAATAGGAGTAAAGATGAAGACATAATGCTCCTCCTAAGAAAATTCAAAACATTTTTAAAGAAGAAGGGCTTATTAAAAAAGAAGGATCAAGGTACATTTGATTAAAAAAAACCCTAACATTTTCTACTTTGAATGTAGGAAACTAGAACATATGAGGTCTTAAAGTCCATTCCTCAAGGAAATTGAAGGGATGAGAGGAGTAGTAAGAAGGAGAAGAGGGATAATAATAAGAAGAAAGCATTTAAGGCTACAACATAGGATGATTCAAGTGACTTTAAGAGTCATCATTTGGAAAAGGAATTAGCCTATATGTTCTTTATGGCTATAGATGACAAGGTACCCTATTTTTCTCATTCATGTGATGATAATGATGATGAATTTTCATATGATGAATTTGTAAAATGATTAGAAATCATAACCTTAAAAAGGAAGAAAATATCTTCTAAATAGGAGGAGATTGAATGAATTAACGTTAGAAAATGAAATTCATGATACAATAGAGTTTGTAAAATGATTATAACTCATAACCTTGAAAATGATGTAAATATCTTCTAAATAGAAAGAGATTGAAAGAATCAAAGTTATAAAATGAAATGCATGATACAATAGAAGCTAAGGGTGTGGATGTTGCTCATAATGATGATAGGATGAAACTGGTCCATGTTAGCCCTAATGGCACCTAGGGAAGGGGTGAATTAGGTTTTTAAAAAATTTCTAAGTTTATGCCTAAACTAATTTTTTGATGGATATAATTTAACAAGAAATGATTTGAATGATGATGCTAATGATCACAATATCAATGTAAATAAAATGCATAAGAAATTATTGTTCAGAGTTAGGGAAGAGAGGGTTGACAAGTCAAATTTTTATAGAGCAATAAGAACAACTTTTCCTACGTCCACTCTCTAACTACTTTGAAATTTTACTAAAATAAAAATGATACAATCCTTCTTTAATAAAGAGGTTACCTTATAGTGCCCAATCTTCACCTATGAAGGTGAAGAGAATCCTAATACAAATCCTAATACAAAGGTGAAGAGTAACCTTTTCAATTCAATCATAATCCCAACAATTTCAAAAGCCCTTTAAAAAATGAATTACACCTTAAAGGTGTGTTACTTGAAAATATAATAACCAAAGGACTAAAAGCTTATCAAGATGAAAAGCATGAATGGAAAACCATTTGAAATTTAAAATGAAATCATAAATCAACTATTGTTGAATTGAAGCCACAAACACAAATTCTTATTAAAAAACATAAAGATTTGTAATGGATGCTGAAAAACAACTAAACCCTTAGAGCACGTTTAGTATCACTTCTCGTTTCTATTTTTGGTTTTTATTTTTGTTTATGTGTTATTTTTATTGGTTTTTGTGTTATTTTTTGGGGTTTTGTACTGTATTAGTATGTTGTCTTTTTTAGTTTTTGTACTGTTTTTACTGGTTTTGTGTTTTAAAATACAAGAAATGAAAATTGAAAAACCACATTAATACCAAAAAAGGCCTTAGCTTTGATCACTTTCAATGCTTAAAACAATTATAAAACTTCATAAATATTGTTCAACCACCCTTAGGACTCTTATCTATAGCCTTCCTAGTTTTAAAAACTCTTAATAAATGTTTCCTTACATTAAAACTATAAAAAATTTCATTACTCAGATTTTGGAACTAGTCGTTATTCGTGTGCAAACTTTACTGGTTAAACACTCACTGATTGATAAGTGCAATAGACTACTCAACCAGTCCTTTTAAACTTTACACTAGTTGATCAATAATCAAGTACTAGTTGCCCAATCAATCTACATTTGTGATTCTTTAGGTTTTTACATATTTTAAACCAAAGATGAACAAACCAAATCAATTCCTTTATGCCAAAAACATATTCAACCAATTTACAAATGTTCCCTACAAGGATTTTAGTGATCCATAATTTTAATTGAAATTAAAAGCTTAAAATGTCTTTATTAGTTATACTTTATGCATGTTTTGAAAATTTTAAGCAATGAAAATGCAACTTTCAAACCTTAAGGTTATATTTAAATAAAACTTATAAGCAAAACTCAGGATACCTGAATTTACCAAAAAGGATGAATCTATTCCATCCTCAAGATGGCTTTTTTTGTATTCATTTTCACTTCAATTTATCATGAAATGACCCTTTAATGAACCTATCTTTTAAAACCTTCATTATAAAGCAAATCATAGTAACAAATAATTTTTTTATTATCGAAACCAAGATTGAAACCTTGAATGGCTCAACAATCTCCCCTTTTTTATTAGAGAGCCAAAACACATTTAAAGAAAAGCATACCAAACCAAAGGTTCAATGCTCTCCTTAAATCCCGAAATCATATATATTCATGACGTAAATCTTATTCCCCCTTAATTCATACATTATAACAAATATTATTATAATGCCTAAATCTATGCATCAATGTAGTTTAGAGCAATAAAGCTTGAAAGGGATTTGAAGACACATATTATGCATTAAAGCATATATTATATATCATTATGTGTTAGTGCATATTCACATATTAGACATATGATTCATCAAAAACATAATTTATAAACACAAATAACATTTAAAAAGTATATCTCCCATACAAAACCTTCAATATCGCTATACCTACCCCCCTTTTTAACATCATAAATAATTTATTAGAGCATTGAAATAATGCTAATTACCAATTGTTATGAATGAATTCACATGAAAGTCAAAAAAGCATTTACAATTTCAGAAAATTTTCAAAGACACCTACTATCAGTCATGCCTAATTCTCTCTAATTACTCAACACCTATCTTTGTTAATTGGTTTAGTGAAAATATTGAATAATTGGTGTGCTGCATCAACTAATTACAATCTAAATCACCATTGTTTCACATAATATGTAATGAAGTGATATCTTATCTCTATGTACTTGGTCCTAAAATGTTGAATTTAGTTCTTGGTTATCCATATGACAGTAGTGTTATCACATCTAATGATGATCTTAGTAGACTCTCTAACATAATTTTTACATTGTTACTTAAGCCTCTGTATTATACATAACAACTACTAACTATTATATACTCTGCTTCCATGTCTAACAGTACTACCAAATTTTTTCTTTTATTGAATCACAAAACTAATGCATTAACTAGGAATTGAAAGGTGTCGAATATGCTCTTCCTATCTAAAAGACTATTGATATAATTCACATTAGAATTGCTAACTAATTCTAAAGATGTATGTCTATGATACTGAAGTCCTAAAGATAAGGTTCAACACAAGTATTTAATATGTGCTTAACCACTAAAAGATGCGATTCCCTATGACATGGTTGAAATTTGTTCAATAACACCCAACAAACACCATTTTTGGTTTATTACTAGTAAGATAAAACAAACAACCTATCATACTTTGGTAGAGTTTTGCTTCCACTAGTTTATCTTATTCATCCATTATAATGCTCATTGGTGTTCCCAAAGGCTTTGCTTGGTCTATTCCAAAGTGTTTGAGTAGTTTCTTGGTGTACTTTGCTTGATTAATGAAGATCACATTCTTTGTTTGCTTGATTTGTAAACTAAGAAGTTGAACTCCCCTATTATACTCATTTCAAATTCTCTACTCATAAATTTAGAAATTTTGTTGTATAAACTATCATTAGAAGCACTAAAATTGATATCATTAACATAAATTTAAGCAATTAAATTTTCATCATATGCCTTTTGATGAAGAGAATGGCATTTGATTTATGCTTAGTAAATCCATTTTGTAAAAGAAATGCACTTACTCTGTCATATCAAGCTTTAGGAGCTTTATCTAAACCATATAAAGCCTTTAAAAATTTGGAAACATGAGTGGGTTCATCATGATTTTCAAATTCTAGGGGTTGACCAATATAAACTTCTTCTTCAGAAAAACCATGTAAAAAAATAACTTTTCATGTCCATTTGAACTTGTAAGATGCAAATGCAAGCAATAACATAAATGGTTCTAATCTAATTAAGAGTGTAAAAGTCTCTTCATAATTAATTATTTTCTGTTAATTGTAACTCTTGAATAATAACCTAGCTTGTTTCTCACAATATTACCACACTCATCAAGTTTTTTTTCTGAACACCCACTTTGTACCTATAATTTGGTTATCGTTAGGTTTAGGTACTAATTTCGATACTTTATTCCTTTGAAATTGTTTAAACTTCTCATTCATAGCAAGAATCCAACTTTCATCACTAAGGGCTTTTAAAAATGTAAAACTTAAACAAAAACTTTGAAATAACTAATTTTTGTCTTTTCCCTTGTCAAAGCTCATAAGGGCTTTTGTCCATAGTTGGTTTTATATAGACCTTATTAGACATATGACACGCACATACTACAACTTCAACCTAAAAAAACGTAGAAGGTCCTACTCATTAATCATAGTTTTAGTTTTTTTAAGTCGTATTTTTCTCTCAAAAACTCTATTTTGTTGAGGGATTACAGGTGTAAAGAAATTATAAAACCTTGATTTTCATCAAAAAGGTTTTAAACAACCATTTCATAAATTTTTTCACTAAGATAACTCCTAATAGACGCAATTGTAAAGTTTTTCTTATTTTAGTCTCTCTTTTCCAATTTTAGAAATCACTTATAACACTCATCTCAACTAGTAAGGGAAAAAACCCATGTAAACCTACTAGAATCATCGATAATGAAAAAAGCATATGATTTGACTTTAAGCTAACAACCTTAGTACGATCAAAAAAATTCATACGTAAAAGCTCAAAAGGTTTAGAAGATGTTACCATTTTCTTACTATTAAAGGAACTTTTGATTGTCATTCCCATTTGGCAAGTTCCACCCACCTTGTCCTTCTCAAAATTGACCTTTCCTAATTCACTCATAATTGCTTTTTTAGGTTGGAAATGAGCTCCATGATTCCATCTCCTAATCTCTTATGCCATATGCAAGCATCTTAACTCATAGATACCAATAACTTCACTTCATGGTTAAAGAGATCGTTAATATCAATAATGTAAATATATCTTCTCTCTTACCAACACATGCGATGCTATTATCTAACACCCTATAAATAATGTATGATTTTTATTAAAAAAACAATTTGAAATCTTTATCCCAAAGTTAAACGTTCAACTAAAAGCATATTATCAATCATATTGTGATCATCCTTACCAATCTTTCTAGTACTAATTATTTTATCCTTTGCATTATCTCCAGAAGTTACAAACCCACCACCTTTGCTTTAAATGAAAGGAATCGGGATGCATTGCTTGTCTTATTCCTTGAGCATCCACTATCCATATACCATTTGTTCCTCTTTTTAGATCCCTAAAAATAAAGAATTCAATTTGTTTAGTGCCCACACTAATTTAGGTAATTAGGGATTAATTACCTTTCTATCATTCTAGCTTCTTGAAGATTTAGGCCACCATCTTTATTTATCATGATAAAATTTCTCAACATGCCCAAATCATTTACAAAAATTACAAATCATAGGAGCATTATATGAATCTGAATGGGTTCTTATATTCTTAAACCTATATGCATTTCTAGGTCTCCTATCACTCAATGTCCTTCTTTTATAGAAATGGGATGCGGGATGTAAATGGGCTATGCTCCTAGTGTTTTGTATATACATATAGGGAGCACAAAAATATTGTGGATGCACATTTTTATAAAAGTTATACCTATTCTTTCTTTAATGCACTTCCTTTTTAGAATTTTTTTATCGCCATACATTAATATTATTATCTCCTAAGTTGGGATAAAAAAAGATGATGTTACATTTTTTTAAGGTGGAATAGGTACATGCTCATCATCTAAGTTCTTACCCTTCATAAATGTGGTTATGGCATTAATATAAACAAACTCTTGAGTGAATCATAATTCATATCTGTCATTAGATTCCTTTTGGACTCTAATCATGCATTCTATTTTTTCGTTGTTCTAAGTAAATTTAGCTAAATATTCCTTAAGGGCATTGAATCCCTCTTTAAAGGCTCATTCTCATACACTAACTTATGCATATCATCTTTATAAGCAAAATCCACACATCTTTAGAACATGCATGCATTTTAAAGGTCTCTTTGTACTTGGAAAATGCTTTCTTTCTTTTAAAGGTCCTAGATTTTAAACATCCTACCAATTTATCATATGTGAATTCTCCAGCTACATAATTATCATCAACATATGAATACGAATAAGAATAAGAAGATTCCTTATCATCTATAGCCATATCAAACATATTGACTATCTCCTCTTCCGAATGACCACTCTCAGAATATTTTTAAATCATCCCATGTTGTGGCCTTTGATACATTCTTCTTTTTATTTTCTTTTCTCCTTCTTGTTACTCCTATCATTCTACCTATTATATTTGAGAAGTTGGAATTCAGAATGCATGTATTCTAATTCCCTACATTTAAAACAAATGACATTAGAAGCCTTCTTCTTTAAGATTCAATTTTAGCTTGATCTCTCTAATTTTAGAATCCTTCTTCTTCAAAAATATCTTTAAATTTCTTGTTAGGAGGGCTATGTCTTCATCATCATTCCCATTTGATGAAGTCCTCATCACCTGAAGCTCCTGTCAGGGCCTAATGGAAACTTCTTATTTTTTCTTAACAACACCTCCTTCTTTGTTTCTTTATGGCTCTTCTGAAAAGTTAGGAGCAAACCAACGAGCTCTTTAAAGTGTTAATTGTTCAAATCTTTGGCGTCTTTGATTCTGGGCACTTTGATATCCCATGTCTTTAATAGAGATTTAAGACTTGTTCTTACTAATTTAATGTTAGTATAAGATTTTTCCAAAGCTTTTAACGCATTAATGATGTAGATGAAGTTAGTGTACATGATAGAAATGCTTTTATTATGTTGCATATGAAATAATTCATATTGGGAAGAGAGCATAGACACCTTAATCTTCTTCACTTTGTTTGTTCCCTTATGTATTACCTCCAAAGTATGCTAAATCTCATGTGTCATTTCACACATGGACACCCTATTGAGCTCATTTGTACCTAATGTACAAAATAAAATATGCATGGTTCTATTGGTTATTGAAATTAATCTCTTATCTTCAATACTCCACTACTTTAGACACCTTTTTTTCTCACTTATAACTTTAGTGGGAATGTATGTCTCATTACTTACTATTTCCAACAAATCTATACTTTTAACCATAAGGAAAAGTTTCATTTTATTTTTCTAGTATAACTAATAATTCCCATCAAGGAAAGATACTCCACTCATTTTTTACTACTTTTAACTAGATGAAGCTATCAAATGTTCCATTCTAAACTTTTCTCATTAATTATTAAGAATTTAAACACTAGGTGAGACTAGCTTTAATATCAATTGTTACCACTAATGGCATCTAATAGGGGAGATGAATTAGGTGTTTATAAATTTTCTAATTTTATGCCTAAATCAAATTTTGTGATGGATATAATATCTAACCATAATTCAACCTAAAATGATCTAAATCATGATGCCAATGATTACAATATGAATATAAATAAAATTTAGAAGCAATTAATGTTAATAATTATATAAGAGAGACTTGAGAAATAGAATTTTTATAATAGTTTAAAAATAAATCCTTTTCCTATGTCTACTCTCTTATTGGAAATTTCACTAAAACCAAACCAGTACAAATTTTCTTTGGGTGAAAAGGAACTCTCACAATAATCAATATTCATTTGAGAAGGTGAAGAGAAACATTATACAAATTTATTAGAGGTGAGGAGTAATCTTTCCAATTAAATCCTAATCCCAAAAATTTAGAAATCCTTTTAACAAAATGAATTGCTCATCAAAGGTATCTTACTTAAAAATCCAATAACTAAGGGCTTACAAGCTTATCAAGGTAAACAAAAATGAATTGAAAACCACTTAAAAGCTTTATAATGAAATCATAAAATAGCTCTTATTGGATTGAAACCATTAAAAAAATCTTTTTGAAAAGAAAATAGAGATTTACTAGATGCTAAAAAATAACTCAACTTGTAGCATTAATCACTTTCAATCTTAAAACAACCGTAAAACTTCACAAAGATTGTTCAAATACATTAAGGACTCTTATTTATGGCCATCCCAAGCTCAAAGGCTATTGAAAATGTTTTCTAGCTATTAGACCCATAAAAAAATATCATTACACAGATTCTAGAATTAGTTGTTGCCTATATGCAGGTCCAATTAATTGATCACAACATTGCATTTTTTGACTAGTCATTGGTCAATGACTAGTGTAATAAATAGGTGGACTAGTCTACTTAAAATTTGTACTAGTCACCAGTTAATCTACATTTTAAATGTAGTTGGTTTATACCAAAAATAAATTCTTCAAATCAATTTTTTATACATAAAAGACAATTTTAACCAAGTTTCAAATGTTTTCCATAAGGACTTTAGTGATGAAGACATTTCAATTGAAATTTAAAACTTAAAATGCCTTGATCAAAGAAACTTTATGCATATTTTGGAAAAACTTACGTAATGAAAATGAAAATTGACCCTTTAAGGTTCTTTAACCTCTAAATGTAACTTGGTTGCAAATTTGAAACTACCTAAATATACTAAAAACCAGGTTTAGCTCCCTTAAACTACTCCATTCTCAAGTTAACCTTTTTATACATTCATTTTTACTTTATTTTATTATCACATGATCCTTTAGTAAAACTATCTTTTAAAACTTTCTTAATATACCAAATCATTAGTAATTTGATGTGTTTTTCAATTTTATTTGATGTACATTTACTCGTATTTTTATGCTTAAATATTCAATTTATGTTTTTACATGTTTAATGTGTAGCTTAATGTGAAAGATTGAAGATTTACCCAAAAGATTCAAAGAAGAAGAAATTTTAGGAGATCAACAGTGTTTTAGTATTATCCACAAACGTTACCTCCAAATCAAAATTGAAGTAGCTATTTTATTGAGACTAATGGGGGTTAGAAACGGTGCCATTGATCACCAATTTTAAGCACCATTGAAGGATGCAGACATGGTTTTTCAGCTAGTTCTTTGTGAAATTTCAATTAATTTTAACCCTGCTTGCACCAAGTTGCAGCGAAAATCCTCCTTATATATAAAAGTAGCTTCAAAGATCAAAGAAATAAGTTTTAGGAGTAGAAAATCATTAGTTTTTAGGGAGTTTCGAATTCTTTCTTTCTGCCTAAGGTCCTTAGTTTTTTCTTTCATTTTAATTTTTTATTTTGGAGAATTTAAGTTTTTTTTTTCTGGAGATTACAAGAGTCTGTACATGTGATTCATAGTTAAGAGTGTGTTTTAAGCTTAAATTGAAGCTTTCTAAGCTCTTAATTTAATTGTATCTCTCTCTTTTATCTATATTATCAAAGATATATTGTTTAAGTTGATCATGTTGTGCTCTTGATTCAAATAAGTGGCTAATCTAGTTTTTAAATAAGTTAAGGGTAGTAAATGGTTCAACTAGATTCAGATGTATGTTTTTTAGCCGATGTTTGTTTATTTTAATGATAAAATCCTTTGTTTTTAGCTGGCCATTTAGAATAAAGCCATTAGATAACTAAGATATGAGAAATCTACCTTAGTTATTGGAAAAATCAATAAATAACGTGATTTAAATTGGTGTTTGACCAAACTCTTGTTAATTATGAGGGTGTTAGTTTAGAAGTAAGGTATTTTTGGATTAAACTTCTTGATCTTTAAGTCTATTACCTAAGTTTGTGAGTGGACCAAACTACAAGATAGGATTAATAGAGATAAGGCATTAACTTAACCACAATTTAGTCTTGATTTCATGAAGATACCCTCGATTGGGCAACATAAACTTTAGAATCCTAATTGGATCATTAAAAGCCCGATCTTTGTAATCTTTAAAAGCAATCTCAATGTCCTTTGCATAAATTGAATCTCTATTTTAATTTAGTCATCTTTTAATCTTGAAATCAATTAATTAGGTCCATTTAGATAGTTATAATCTAAGTGACTTAGTAGTTATAGTATTTTTCCTTGCAGGATAGATATTCTAGACTCATTCAAACTCTACTATATTACTTGTTGACTAGTGCACTTATTGATAAATTATTTTTTATTTGAAATTGAATTAATTTGAGTAACCCAAACTAAAAGGTAATAAGTTTCTGGTGCTGTTGTGAGGGAAGCATAACTAGTGATACTAGAAACAAATTGGTGTCAATTACTCTAGAGATGTTTATATTATTCATATTGTCTTTTTCTATTATTTATGCCTTACTTGCTTTGTTTAGTTAGTATCTTGTTTTATTTTCTTAATTTTATATGCAAACTCATGGTCAAAAGCTCAAGAAGCTTGAATTTGATTTGAAAATTAAGCTTACCATTAGTAGGCAAAAGAAACAATTTCTAGCTATCACATATAATAAAGGTCAAGTAGAAACTAATCCTTTGGAAATGGAACATTAAGAGCACTTCGTTGCAAGACCTCAGGACCCACATAGGAAACTAACCATAATGAAATTAACTATAAGATATAGGGGTAGACTTGTGACAAGCATTGTTAGACTTAGGATAGAATTTGATGACTTTGGAATTCCTCGTGGGATTCTTTCCATGAGTAGATGTTCATATTTTTGTGGTTCTTATTTGGAAGATAAAATAAACATTTGAAAAATTTTATAAATATTTGTGACCTCTTTAGAAGTT
>JAOXYD010070725.1:0-12651 GCA_028565735.1 Pinacopodium congolense | reverse complement strand
CTCCATCTAATCCTAGGTATCAGTAGACATCTCAGGTACCATAAAAAATGTCTTGATCGACAGCTACGTAATTAATGTTCCCAAACAATTAATAAAACATGGGATAATCATAAGATAATTAGATATGTGGTCAATTGCGTGTAGAGGAGGCACATCGTTGATTGTCAAAATCAGCTTGCAAAAGTTCCATTCCACTAGAAATCTTCTAACAATAACAAGCCAACTTGGGCATATATATATATATTTTTTTGAAAATGATGATTACTTTGTTTGAATAATTCTAATAAATTACAATTTATTTCATTATTCCAACATGTCAATTGGATAATATTAATTAGATTAAGTAAAAATTATCAATTAAATTAAGATACAAAAATTGATTATTTATGATAAAACAAAAATTTTTTATTTAATGAGAAAATATTACTTTATTAGTGTGAATTAGATCATTTATTATACTGTGATGAAGTTGTCTAATAAAATACTATTTATAAAATTTCATCGTTAGATTTTTTATTCTTATTATATATATATATAAACTTGAGTAACAAGTAACTCAGAACATCACAAGACCCAAGCACTAGAAAAGAACAAAAAATTAGCATTCTCACTCTATAGAAAAATTCTTTAACTGCTCTTTACTCTCTCTCTCCTATCTACATTTTGTAGATCTATTCTCTCTCTCTATATATATTTTTTGTGTTATTTTACATGTCTAAATAGTAACTCTAGTATTAGATTCTACATTTTCAAACTAATGAATACAAAATAAGTACGGATTTCTACATATATACATTTGTATGGTTAGATCTGAGTTAGTTTATGTACTTGAACATATTTGTCATTAGGCATACTTTAAATTTTGTACATATTCATTCCATTGATTTTATTACAAGTTATGTTGTTATTATAAAATTATAAAAAATATTTTGGGTTAAGTTATAACATATAGTTTGACGCGATTTTATATATTATAATTTAAAGAAGATGATTAGTTAAGAGTAGAGATTTGATTCTTACAAACGTCATTTCGTCATTTTACTTTAAGTTATAAATAATTTTTAAAAATATATATTTTGTAGTTTATTATATACGTCTCAAGAATTTGTTTAGCATATACTTAAAGAATACTTATTATGGTCTTATCATTAATATAAATATAATCTTGATTGATTTGTTCATTTTATTTGAGCCATTGACTCATGAAATAATATATCCGAAATACAAGATTTATAAATTATTATATATACCTACATAATCCTACGGATTATTAGACCCAAAAAAAAAATCATAAGAAGCTAACTTGGGTTAAGTTATAGAATATAAAGTTTGATGGGACTCTAAGCGAAAGAAACAAAGGTTATAGAAAACGTTGATGAGGTAATTGCTTTAAGTTCATGCATTAATGTCTTTTATTGTTGAAAGAAAAGGACTTCATGCCTAACAGATTTGATTAAGTGGAGAGGTCAGTGGGTCAGTTTGAAGACAACAAAAAGGACATGAAAGGATGGGGCTTGTTTATATGTAAGCAAAACACTTGTCAATGATTTTATCATCAAGCCTGTCATTTTCAGTAAATAGATTATTACGGGATAATTATATTGATTATCCCATAAGTATATTGATAATATATTGATTGTACATTAAATAAACTGCTGGGTACATTGACATGATTCGAAGCCTAACTCCAGCTTCTTAAAAATTAGCTAGGTCAGTTGCTTGTACTAGGATAAACTAATAATGTTTATAAAACCAAATTAGACTTGATTCAGTTATCTGAAAACTAAATAATAAATTGGTTCAGTTATATTATTAATCGTTTATACATTAAAATTCATCGATTAAATCACAAAAATAATTGATTAAATAAAAAATTGATTGGTTAAATGATAAAATTAATTTTTTGTTGGGATTTTTATTTTTATTTAAAAAAAAAAAAACCAATGAAAATAAGTATTAAATCTAATAAAAACAACAAAAACCAGTAAAAATGTATAAAAATCGATGAAAAGAATTTATATTATTTTTAATATTTTAAAAAATAAAAATAGGGAACAAAATCAGAAAACTGAACAAAACAGGTCCTTCAATTATAAGCCAGTCGATTTACTATCAAAATTGGTCTATTAATCCTTCAAAATTGAACCAAATATTAATATTATTTTAAATTTTTATTTACTAGTTAACTCTATATCAATTCTATAGCAGTTCGGTGTAATAACAATTAAACTTTGAAACATTAACTTTCATCTTATTATTTGGATATTCAATTCAAAATTTTAAAAATTTTAAATCACAAAAATCTCTTTTATAAGGAAGGTGAGATTACATTACAATTAATCCTTTTAGACGGCATATCCTCAATTATATAATTAATCACATTATAATTAATCCTTCATCAACCAAATAAGGAGAATATGATATTATTTGATGTGTATTTATCTTTAATTCCATCTCAAAAACTACTTCTTAAAAGGAAAGTCGTTAAAAAGCATATAAATTTCAAAAGATATTATCTATGAAATGACGTAATATCAAATTGACTTAATTATTAAATAAACATGAACCGTGCATTTTATTATATCTTTGCATTTTGTTGCATTTTGTTGTTAGTAAACTAGTTTTAGAGTATTTTTAAATGAAATTCTTAGCTTGATTATTGAGCTATATTGTTATTTCAGCCTTCGTTTCTTGTTCTTTTGCTTATATTTTTCTAAATACAAAAAATACATAAAAATGTAAGCACAAAATAATATAAAAATTAAAAAACGATAGAAAATAAAAAAAATATACACAAAAATCAATTAAAAAACATAAAAGAAAACTTACTGAATTTCATTGAAACTAAACATTTGTTTAGTTCATCTTTCTATTTTCTTTTTTATTTCTATATTTCTATATTTCATTTTTTATTTTTATACTGTATTTATATGATATTTTTTAAGTTTTTGTTCAAATTTTTAAAATTTAAAATTTATAAAATATAAATAGATAATATAAATATAAATCAATACAAATAGGCCAATTATCCTCTTTGAATTTATTATCCAGCTTGTTTGTGTATTAATGCCTCATAAGGCTACATTGCCCATGATTCCAGGGAAGGATCAATCATCATTTAGATTGAGTCCCAGCCGTCAAAAAGCTAAAGAAAAATATAAACTAAAGAGAATCACGCCATCCAAGTTAAACAAGGAGAAAATACAAAAGGTTAAATTGTTGTGATGATAAATATTTATCCAACGAATCTGGCTATGGTCAAAGTATTCTTGTCTATTTTATAATATTTTGAGGCGATCATATGTTTAAGAATTAATTACAATAAAAGTTTATTGGTATGGATAAATTTGTTGGAGAAGTTTGTGAGTGAAGCAGCTTAGGTTGTGGGATGTAAAGTGAAGAAACTACTAATTAAATACTTAAGATTACCATTGTCTACAAGATTATTGCAATGTAAGAATTGATGGCCAATAGTTATAAAGATCCGAAGTAGACTAACAAATTAGAAGAGGAAGTTACTTTTAATGGCCGGAAGACTCGTGCTTATTAAATCGGTGATATGTAGTATTCTTACTTGTTTCATATTTATGTATGTGATGCCTAAAAATATTTAACAAATATTTAAAAAGTTGATTAAACAATTTTTATGGAATGGTAAGATAAATGCGAGAACATTCTCTAAAGTGGCATGGGAGGATATTTGTTTACCGTATGATCAAGGGGGTCTAGGTTTGGTGCAATTACATTTTAGAAATTAATATTTGTTGTTAAAATGAGTATGGAAAATTATGAATAGTAGTCGTGAGACGTTGTGAAAAAAATTATGAGTTCGAATAATTTATTGCTTAATTGGCATGAGTTTGATCATCATAACTTTTTTAAATTATCTCATGTATGGAGAGGAATCAGAAAACTATGTTATAATGATCATAAGGTATGGAATATCTTTATCAACAATTGCACTTTTCTTATTAAGGATGGGAGTTTGATTAAATTTTGGTTAGATAAATGGCAACCAAATGGTGTGTTGAGATATTTATTTCCAAAACTATTTACATTATCAAGTATGAGGAATGAAACGATTGAATCAATGAATTTAAATCAACGTGATCATATGAGACATATATGTTGGCAATTTAGGTGGAGATGGAGATTCAGGTAAAACGAACAGCAACAATTGGTACAATTATTGGAAATCATTCAGAATTTAGAGCCAATGATGAATGAACTTGATCAGTTATCTTGGGAACCAACATGATCAGTTTATACATCAAAATCTTGGATTAAGTTAAGATATGAACAGAATGAGATATATGGATTTAAGAGGATATGATCTACAATTATTACCCCTAAAATCAAATTGTTTACATGGTTGACATTCAGAGGGAGGGTAGCGGCTAAAGCACACTTGTTGGAAAAATGTGTAATAAATGAAAACAATATTTTTTGTAATTTTTGTGGCTTGATTGAGACACAAGAGCATCTTTTATTTCATTGCAAGTTTGCATGATAACATGGACCAAAGTTATGAAAATATTTGGATTTGTTTAGGTTCTACCTAACTCAACTATTCAATTTTTAATAGAGTGGATAAGTATCTTTCAAAAACGTGTAAAAAGAAAATTTTAAGAAGCATTGTGGTAAGTCACTGTTTGAGAGTTGTGGAAAGTACGGAATAGATGATATTTTGCAAGAAAGCAATATTGTGTAGATGATACTTTACGTAAATACTTTATTGAAGTTATTTTTTAGATGAAATGTCAAGTTAGGGAGATTTATTTTGATGGTAATGAAGTTAATAGATGTCAACAGATTTTACTACAATATTAATATAATTTTAATGGAACTTTCTCCTTATTTGGTGTCGTATCATAGTTTATGACAAAAATACTTTGAGTACTAGAGTTTTTTCCTTATTTTAAGTTACTAATTTAGTGACGTGATATTTTAATAAAATTGATAATTTATCTTAAAAAATTATGAATAAAAAATTAAAATAATATGTATATAAAATTAGTGCAAATAAAAATAAAATTTTTACTAAAAATTAACATTAAATGAAAGTAAGACAAAATATAAATCTTAATAATATTAGATGATTCCGACAATAGATTTTTATAATTATGAAATTTTTTATTTTTTAGCATAACAACTTACTAGTTTGTTCATTTATTTCCATTTTTTATACTGGAGCCAAGATTAAAGATATTATTTTCAACAGATTTGACAGAAACAAGGGCATTGTCTGGTTGTTTCAGGAGAATCAGGACCGATGCAATAGTCAGATCAACAGCTCCGGATTTTGACTTCGTGAGTACATAGGAAATGATCAATTGTTTTCTTTTTATTCTTTTTAACTTTTATTTTAAAAAATAATAAATAGAAATGAAAGTCTTCATTTCCTAGTTGGATCCGTGGATGAATAGAATTGAACTGGCACAATTACACATAATTTTTAATTTCAAAAGCAAGCCATAAACTAATTTCAATTATGAAAATATTTCATTTTAAATAGAATGTTTTTATCTGTTTTAAAGAAAATTAATTATACATATAATTCAAAACCTATCAAGCTTATAAAATTTTATTTTAATTAAATAATCATATAAACAGTATAAGTATTATGAATAAAATTACACAAACTTGCGATTTTGTAAATTTTATAATAATAAAATTATAAATTATTATAAATTATAAATTAAATTATTTGATGATTTAATAACTTATAATTAAAGAAAAAGTTAAATTTATTTAAATAATTATTAATTTATGACATAATGTACTCCAAATACTTAATTTACAATAATTATCACTTTCCTTCAAGAATTTATTCAATCCACATCCTCTTTGTAGGACTCCTAGATTTAGCTCCTCTTGTACCAAAAAATAGGCTAATTTAGATATATGCAAAATTAGCCTAGACCATTTGTGTAGTGACCCCAAAATAGGTAACATACAAATTTTGGGTACTATCATTATTTTTAAAAAAAAATTGTTTTAAGTCAAAAGATTATGCCAATTTATTCTTGGGTCTACGGAATTAGGTGGCTTATCTAGATGTTACTATTATCCCTCTAAGCCAAAGGAACATAGCTAGGAAACCGAAAATCACCATCATTAATAAAAATATATAATTTAAGATTAAATTATATATTTTTAATAAATTCAAATTAAGCTGACAATTTTAAAGTCAGTTTTTAAAAAATTAATAACTTTTAAAAATTAAGTTTTTAATTATCACTTTCCTCCCATAATTTATTCAATCCACGTCCTCTTTGTAGGACTCCTAGATTTAGCTTGTCTTGTAACATAAAATAGGCCAATTTAGATATATACAAAATTAGCCTAGACCATTTGTGTAGCGAACTCTAAATGACTAACATACAAATTTTGGATACATATCATGATTTTATTTTTTTAAAAAAAATTTTAAGTCAAGAGATTAGGTCATGTTATTGTTGGGTCTATAGAATTAGGTGGCTCATCTAGACATTATTATTACCCATCTAAACCAATGGATTATAGCTAGGAAACCCAAAATCTCCATCATTAATGACAAAACTTTCTTACAAAAGATTTGATGGTTTGATGAACGGCTCCGATCTTCCGATACACGAACGTAGAGTGTGAGCTGTCCATACATTATAAGATAACATTTTACAGAACTTTTCCAAGTATTGATATTCAAGTTGCTCCAAGGGCAAATTCGTCCACAAAGTAAACAACTTTTAAAATAAAAATATATAATATTCTTTTTTAAATATTTTACTTTTATTTATTTATTTATTTATTTTAAAGGTAATCTCTCCCCCCCCTCTCTCTCTCTCTCTCTCTCTCATCACCAAACCCACCGCCGACAAATCTTCTCCGGCCACCGTAACACCTCCTTCGCCGTCGCCACCACCTTCAACAAACCCATTTGATTCTCAAACTAATTTTAAACACATTAAATTTAGATCTCCATTATCTAGAATAAAGGATCAACCCGGTCACATGCTTATCTTCTTATCCCAACTCATTCTTCTCGGTGAGTCACTTACTATTTTCCATCTTCACTCAACTTTTCGAGTCTTAGATTATAGTTTTGGGGAATCGGTGGAAAAGAAGAAAGCGGACGAATTCTTACTTCTCTTCATCTTTTCTTCAAAAGCTCGCCTTGGCACCATTGATTACCACCTCTTATTATCGTTGGTTTAATAATTTTTATCCAAAACTTGCAGGCCAGACCAGGCAATGCATGAAAATGGCAGGAAACTAATGTAACCTCCACAAACAAACCAATAAACCAGAAGCTTACAACGGATGAAGTTTGGACACTAACCAGAAACAACTGTAACCTCTTTAGGACAATTGAATAGGACTAAGCTTGGAGTTTCCGTAGCACGAGAGAGTTCAGGGAAAACTGTAACTGGTGGACCAGTCTCTGTAATATCAACAGCACGAATTTGGCATCTTTCTTCTTTGCAGATCTTCTATACTTCCATTTTAATCGCATTTCAGTTAGAAATTCACGTGATATAAAATGGAAGTGAATAATATATAAAATGGGTTTTAGATTGACTGGTTTTATATGGGTCTAATCGTTTATTTTCTTCCCAAATCCTTGGGTTGTTTTGCGCTTGTATATGTGTGTGTTTTAAATATAAAATTTTAAAAGTAGTATAGAAATTAAAAAATTGTTATATATAAATAAAAAATAAAAATAAAATTGAAAAGTTTTGGCATAATTGTTTTTTGTTTTTGTTTTTGTTTTTATTTTTCTAAAAATAAAAATAAACAATAGTATAAAATTTTAAAAAATATAAATATAATAAAAAAAATTTTAAAAAGGTACATAAACTCAAAAACATACACAAAAATCGATAAAATACGTAAAAATATAAACAAAATGGTATTTTTAATTGAGTTATTGATTGTAATTTTTTGTTATATTTTTATATATTTGTATTAATTTTTATACATTTTTTATATTTTTGTACTATTTTTAAGTTTTTATATTGTGTTAGCGTGTTATTTTTATAATTTTTGTGTTATTTTTTAATTTTTATTTAAAAATTAAATTAAAAATAAAAATAAAAATAAAACTAAACATGCCCTAAACCTAATGAACCAATAAATCACATGGGTCTTTAATTGATAGTATAATTATCTCGGAGAAGATTCCTCAATTTCAGCTAATTAATGAGCTAAAACCAATGGAATTGTAACTTATTAGGAGAGAATATCTAAGGCAATCTTTTTTATCCGAATTTAAATTTTAGTAGAACTAAAAATTTAATTTGTCAAAAGAATTTGGTCGATCAATTGTAATTTAAAAAAGGAATTTAAAGTTCAAATGAGCCTTTATAATCTATTGGTTACAAATTTGAATCGGTTGATTGTACATAGATTTTTTTATTATTTATTAACATTAATGTAAACAATCTAAACTTTCATTAATTTTGAAATGATGTTTTAAAAAATAAAAATATCTTTGAAAATTTTCAGAAAAATATATCCAAATAAGAGATTTAGATTATTACATTAGTATTATAAGTGTAGGTAATTTAATAAAATCTTATTGAAGCTAAAATTTAGAGTCTAAATTGCATTGTTATACAAATATTAAGTGATAGAGAGTGAAACCTTATAACTTGTTTGGAAAGGTTTTAATTTTTAGTTTTTAATTTCTGTTTTTTAATACAAACTTTTAAAAAATATACTAATATAATATAATATATATATACAAATTTTGATTAAAATACATTAAAATAAAATAAAAACCAAAAAAACCCTCAAAAACTAGTCTCAAGAACTATACATGTAATCTAACAATAATTATCGTTCATCTTCTTCTTTGGTTCGAGGGGTCCCCCTCAATGTTCGTATATATGGAAGCAGTACGCAATACATACATAACAAGTACATGCATAACTGCCACTACTTAGTGTACCTCAAACTCGTGAAGATAATGTCAGGAGTTCCAATGGTGGACGTGATGATTGCAGGTTTTCAGGGCTTGAATAAAAATGTATTTCTTACTTCGGCTTTAAGGTCATCAATTACCAAATCTCCCACTTAAGCATGTTGGAATTACGTAACAAGTACTTTACGAATTCTTTTCACCGCAACCTTTTTAAATATTTATAAAATATAATATATTTTAAAATATTTTAAAACGTTATAATTACAATGTAATTAAAATATAAATGAAAAACATTAAAATTGATACCATACTTTGTTTAAGGTTAATATCATGGGTAGTTCTTGTAATTTTTTAAATTATCACTTTAATCTTTATAGTTTAAAAACTATTATTTTAGTTCTTATACTTTTATTTTTTTTCAATTATAGTCTTTTATCAGATTATGTTAATGTAAAATGAATACATGTCAAAAATTTATTGATCTACATAAGTAAAATATGATAAAAGACTGATGATAAAAAAAAAGAAAGTTTAAAAATTGAAATAATAGTTTTCAAATTATAAGAATCAAAATAATAGTTTGACAAGTTACAGAAATTACCCGTGATATTAACTTTTTTTTTTTAATTATGCTCTTCATTGTTTTTTACTTGCTTTAATTGTTTGATTTGTCGATTACTTGTGGCTGTCAGTCTGGGAACTTGAAAATCGCAAATTTTTTAAATAATTTTTATGTAATAATTAGTGAGTTAAGGTCTTGAATCTTGATTGTTATGGATTTTTTTTCTTATTTTTAATATAAAAATCAATGATAAATAAGTATTGAATTTCTTTTTTATAAACATTTTTTTTTATAAATTTACAAAAAATATATATTTTAAATATATTTTATTTTATATTCCTCTGTAAACAAATCTACCAACATTCTATCTCCTATCATCATCAAAATTTATAATTCTTTTAATATTTTCTTCCAAAATTTAAGAAATAAATTGAATTAAAGTTATATATTAATATGCAAGAGGATGATAAAACTTAGTAGACTTTTATTTTTATTTTTATTTATAAATATTAATTAAATATGTTTTTATTTAAAAAATAAAGTAAAAGTAAAAATAAAAATAAAAACCCATAAAGAAAAAAGAAATAATACCAAAGAGGATCTTAAATAAATTATTTAAAAGTTAATAATTCAGAATTGAATGGGGAGTTCAATTTAAATAACTCTTGTAAATCTTAAAGTATAGTTCTCATCAATCATTCTCCCTAGGATTAAGATGAATTATAATTTTTTATTGCAATTCGGATTTTTTATTTTTAAAAAATTGAAAAATCCTTATAAATAAAAATTATTACTTAAATCACTCTTGGAAAGTAAATTTATATTATTTTCATAGTTAGATTAATTATTTGACTTAACGAGAAATATTTGTTTAAAGAAAGAATTAAAGTTATAGCATATGGGAACTTTTGACTCAAAAAGTAAAATGGGGCCAACTATGGTTAAGCTTTCGTGCCAACGAAAGCTTGTAGTGGAATGAAAAAGCTATTGTTTAATTTCACTTTAATTCTTTGTTTTTGTTTTTTATTATCTAAAATATAAAAATTAATACAAAATATATTAATATAATACAAAAATTAATAAAATAATTAATAAAAAATATAACAATTAAAAAAAATAATTAAAATTTACAACCTAATTAAACATACTCCTAAATATCCCTTAATAATAAGCGGTGCACTAGTAGCATAAAGAACTAGGAAAAAGGAACATAAAATCATGGTATTGTTTTCGTCTTTTATTATATTTTATTATATATTCTTTAATCCCTTTTTCCTTTTTGGGACCTACAAGTGACACGATAAAGTATCTCAATCCATTCTCATGGTTCAATGAGATGAGATTACTTCCATTAATTTGGCTTGAGAAGATCATACCAAACTCATTAAATAAGAAAAGATATATTTTTCTTCAATAAAGATTCAATTAATTATTGGTGACATCTTTAGATATAAAATTAATAAGAAATTGAAATTTCCTATTTTTGGCATATTAAATAAATGATAGAATTACATAATATTTAATTAATAAAACATCTAAATGAATTATTTAATAAGCCAGCAACTTATAATTAAATAATTAATTTAATATTATCCATATTAATAAATATAAACAAGACAACTAATTCAATTTAATTAATAGTAACAAATTTGACAATCTTTAACACCCATCAACAAATTGTAAATTTTGGAAAAATTGTTTTTTAATATTTTCATTGAAAAGGATAGACATTTAGCTTTTTTTTCAAGAAATAATTAATTGCGGATATTCCAATGTTTTAAAAATTAGATCAAATATTAAACTAATAAGATGAGAAATATAAGATTTAAAAATTCAATAACTATTATATTTTTATAAAATCGACATAAAATTAACTGTTGAACTAAAATAATATTAAATTTAATTCAATTTTAAGGAGTTAATAAACTGATTTTAATAGTTGAATTGATTTGTTTAACATTTAATTTATTAGTTTTACAACTTAATGGGGCGATTTGTTATTGAACCAGCTGACTTTAACAAATAAAAAATTAATTGCATAATTAAATTAATATACTGACTAACTTCCGATTAATTCGGTCGACCTAGTTTGTCTGGATTAATTTTATAAACGCGAAGAGTGAACTTTTACAGGACGAAAGGCTTGATATATGAAAACAGAAACACTTGTTTGGTGTGGATTTTTTAAATATGAAAATAAAAAAAGTACAAGAATAAAAAATAATATATAAACAAAATATACAAATAAAAATAACATACAAATCTTTAAAAAATACTTAAAATTAATAAAAATACTTAAAAATAAAAATAAAAAAACAGAAATTAATAAGGCAGCCTAAATCAATAATTTTCGTTAGGTCACATCAAAAGCCCCAACTCAAAGATTGGTCCGTATCAACTATGGTGAGTTAGAGATCTCACCTCGCAATTAACGCCGAATTGTACATGCTTCGGATCATAATTAGAGCTTAGACAGAATTGTAAGAATGAATTGTGACATTAATTTTTTTTCCTTTTTCAACGTAAAATGTCAAATCAATCAATAAATTTAAAAAAAGTTTAAGTTCGCTTTTAAATTTTAGTTTCTATTTTAAATATAAAAACTGAATATATATATATATAATATAATACAAAAATCTAAAAAATCACATAAAATTTAATAAAAACATAAATAAATAAAAATAAAAAACGTAAACGGAATATTAAATCAAACGAACCTAATCTTTCTATTTTAGTGTTTAATTTAAAATTTAAAGTTTATATAAAATTTGATTGAAAGCTGAATATAAAAGACTAGGGGGAGGGGGTATTATTTCTGCCACAAAGAGAGAGAGAGAGAGAGAGAGAGAGAGAGAGAGAGAGTAAAAGGTAGCTCTTACTTTTTTTAATGGGTAACTTATAAAATACAAAAGAGATTTACGAATACCATCTAATAAACAAGCTTCTTATGCCATTCTAACCAATGTGAAAATCGGATCGGACATCGAATCGGTAAGGAAAGGAGTTAAAGATTAAAAGTTTAATCGGTATAAAATCGTTATAAAATCGGTATTGAATCAGTATAAAATAATAAGATGTATAAATTATTAATCTAATTTTTGTTAATTTTTTATTAAATTATAATATCAAAAATATATTATATTAAAAAATTTTATTTTAATATTTATTATTTTAAATAAAAATA
>JAOXYD010070687.1:0-12651 GCA_028565735.1 Pinacopodium congolense | reverse complement strand
GAACTTCTTAAACACTTGAGTGAGTCAAGAAAGAAGCTTTTGGAAGTGTATTTTTAGGGTTCGTTGATTATGAAGAAGAATTTTGTACGGGATACTCCAAAGCCTATTGAAAAAGAGAGTTGTAAAAGTGATTTGTGATAGTGAAAATTTCCAACAAGGTGATGGAAAGTGGATGTAGGTGGGGGGTTTAATGCCAAATGACTATAAATTGGTTACACTCTTCTTTTCCTTTCTCTTTTATTTTTCAAGTTTATTTCAATTTAACTGAATTTTTGATAATTTTCACATTTGATTAAGAGGGTAGTTTTAATTAGTTACAAGAACTTAAAAAATTTAGTCATCTATTTCATGATCATCTTAGGTATCATTTAAACATGTTAGGAGTTGAGTTAAGATTTAAAGAGTATATTTATTAGTGATTTTCAAAGTTCTTGGAACATTCATTAATTCATATTGAGTTTTTGTGCCCTAAAATATTGTTGTCAGTAAGTAAGAAACTTTGAATTGTATATACTCTTATGAGAGCTTGATAATTGATTGATTTAGATTAGAGAAAGATTGTAAAGATTCCTCTTCATTTTTCAAAAAATATTGTTTGTAAGAAGGTTTCTCTTCACCTCATTGGTTTAATTAAGGTGATTACTCCTCATTATTGAAGAAAGATTATATACTAGGATCATAAGATTATAGTGAAATTCCAAGAGAGACTTAAAGAGTGGACATAGGCAATGATTGATTACTAAGCCATTATAAATCGATTTATGTATTCTTTTCTCTATAATCATTTATTTTACACATATTTATTTGATTGATATTAAATTATATTAACATCATCATCATCATATTGGTATCTTATTAAGGTGAAAAGTTTAAACTAGTAAAAACTTTAACAATTTGATGCACACCCAATTAAACCCCCTATTTAGGTGTCATCAGGAACAAACAAGTGGGATTAGAGATAATATCCCATTCATTATATATATTTCTAGCAAAATTTTGAGTAAAGATCATAATGGAAATCTAAGTGTATTATCTTTATCTAGCCAAGAGAGTTAGAGCATTAGTAAAGCCTCCTTATTTAATGGAAATGATTACTTACATTAGAAAAATAGAATGGGATTTTTTTATGGTTAAAAGTGTCAATTTATGGAAAAATATTCTCTAACAATCTATTCATTCCCATCAAAGTAGTGGATGATCAAAAAGTTACTAAATGAAAAGAAGAACGGGTTTCCTAAGACAAGAAACTAATGTCTTTGAATAGCAAAGTTATAAATATTTTATTTTATACATTAGGAAGAAATGAATTAAATAGTTAATATATGATTCCTTGGTCATAGGGCTTATGGTTCTTAGAATTTATGCAACTACTTTTTCTCCTATTAATTTAATTTATTTAACTTAAAAAAGAATTCAATATTGTTTTAATATGTGAATCAGCTCATAAGATTTGGCATATGTTTAAAGGTCACTCATAAAGGCATTAATCAAGTTAAAAAAATAAAATGAACATGTTGACATATAATTATGAGTTATTTCATACGTAACATTAAGAAAGCAACTCTAGCATGTAAACTAAAATCATTGATATCACTAATGCTCTTAAAGGCTTATGAAAAACATATACTAATATTGAAATGGTGAAAAAAAAAGGGTCTCTTCCCAGAATTTAGAAGCTAAAGTGATCACCATTTAAGAAGGAAGGGACTTAAATATCCTACTATTAGAGGAGCTAATTAAATATCTTCTAACATACGAATTAATGTGTAAGGATACACAATAAGAAGAAATAACACTGAAAGGAAGAATTTAGGGCATGTTTAGTTGAGTTGTTAGTCGTGGTTTTTGTGTTTTTGTATTAGTTTTTGAGTGTTTTTTTTTATTTTTTTTATTTTTTTTTGGATTTTTGTGTTTAGAAAAACAAGAAACCAAAACCAAAACTAAAAACCTAACTAAACAAGGCCTTAGCTTTCAAGGTTTCAAAATGAGAATCAAATGATAATGAAACATTTATATGTAGAAGTTATAAGGAAGATATTGCTCTTTCACAAGGAAATTCAAGAAGTACTTAAAGAGGAAGAATTTCTATAGGAAGGTAAATTTGATTTAAAACATAACTTATCTAACATTACTTGCTTTGAATATAGGAAACTGACCATATGAGATTCTAATGCTCTCTCCTTGAAGATAATGATAACTACAAGATAAATGACAAAAAAGAGAAGAGGGAAAATAAGAGCAAGAAAACATTAAAAGCAATAACATTAGATGACACAAGTGATTTCGAATGTAAGCATTTAGAAGAAAAAAGTATCCTATATTTGCTTTACAGCCAATGATGATGAGGTACCTTCTTACTCAAATTTTTATAATGATGATGATGATTATGATGATGGCCTTTCATATGATGAGTTATCTAAATATTTCTATCAATGATGATGATTGTTATGATGACCTTTTATATGATGAGTTAGTTGAATGTTTGGAGATCATGATTTTTAAAAGAAAATCTTATCTTCCAAGAATCAGGAGATCTTGAAGTTTTTAGATGCATACATGATTGAGAATAAAACATTGAATTATGATACATAAAATGTAAAATTTAAGAGTATGGTTGTTACTAATGATAATGAGCATGATTTGGTGAATGAGAATGAAGCGATGAAAAAGTATATCATTTAAAGATTCATTATCAGCATTCACTTAAGGAAGTGAAAAATTGGAAAGCTTATAAGAAAGCTTAATAAGAGCCCAAAAGAGTTCTAATGATAAGTACGGAATTGGTTTTATGTATTGGAGTACATCATCCAATGCCAAGACAATTTTTGTGAAAGAAAAGCATTTATAAGATGAATTTGAATACAACCATAAAAACACACCCCACTCAAATCCAAGATCTTAAAGCATATAATGAAAGAAGAATTCAAAATGCATATATGTAAGACTCAATGTCGTTCTTACAATACATATATGATATGTTACATTTGTGGAGATTATAAGCATATTGAGAGGTTTATTTTTGTAAAATAAAGACTATTGAGCCAATTCTTAAGGAAATTGGTTAAAAAGGAAACTAAAACCTAAGGAACTAAATCTGTACAGGTACTTAGAATATGTTAATTCCTTTTCCATATAGGTCAATATTAAATGGCATCAAATTGATATTAAGTGAGGATTTAACAATCCTACCTCCAAAAATTAATTTCAAAAGAAAAATTACTAAGAACCCTCATATGTTTAGGGGAGGAAGACAAACTGATCTTTAAATTTGATATATCAAAATTAGAAGAATTACTATTTAATTTTATGAATACTTTGTATGTACTCTTTACTTATATGATAGAGTTTTTGAAAAGTGGGAGGGAAATTATTTATTTTTCCCTTTTAATGCTTATAGATTTAGATGTCATAGACCCTTTTAACATTGAAAAAAGGGGCGTATGAATTATATATTACTTTAAATTAGGAGAGACACAGGCATGATTGATAAAATTCAATTTGATCTAATACTTTAAAATCTTATTTCGAAATATCTTTGATAATTATTTATGTGGATACTTTTTAATGATTCTCAAAAGGGGGAATAAATTTATTGATATTAGATGTCTTTATATATAGTAGTCATTTGAATGTTTTTCATAATATATAGTCCATTTTCATGCTCTCTCTTTGCTAGAGGTTTTTTAATTCCTTAACCACTTAAGAGGGAGGGAGTGATATTTACCTGATGCATGGATTAAAGGAGAGTTAATCTTTCATATTTGCTTAATAATAAATAAAATCTATGTGATCAACTTTATTTTTAGCTTTCTAATATCATATCTTTTGTCAACATTAAAAGAATATTGTTTAACCAAGAAAGGTCCTAATCCATATTTTAACGATGACAAAATATAATTACTATTAATGGTTTCTTTATTTTTAATGACTTAAAAAGATAAGAATATCAAAGATGTACAAGGCCATATATTAAAGTCAAAGGAATATCACATGAAGAATATTGTATAAAGGAATAAACTAAGAAGCCCTTGGTGGGGTGGCCCTCTAAGGGCTCCCTGGTAAGTTTTAAAAATTTTTTAAGGGTGACACAAAAATGTGTATTTAAAATTATATGAATTGACATTTATACCCTCAAATAATTAAAATTTTGATAAATATACAAAAGGACAAAAATGTAATCTCTTATTTAAAAAAAATTAGGTTCCACGTGTGGCCCTACCAAGGGGTTGCAGGGGAGCCACCATGAATCGAGTCCTTTTATAAATGAAAGAAGAGATTAAGACAAAAGAATCTAGGGTTTAATAGGTTAATTAATGTAATTTTTATGGTAAGTCTTTCTTGATCATTTCATTGTTTTAAAGGCTCATTATGTATAGGAGTTATTAAAATGAAACTTTAAAAATAGAAAAAACCTTAAAATTTTGATAACTTCCAATTCATTACCCCTCATAAGTGCTATCAGGGACTAACAATGTCAAATCACATCTCTTTTGTAATACATTTAGTCTATCCCTTTGTTTTTTACACATGTCTAATCTCGTCGATTTTATTATATATTTAGTCTTTCACATCGCTTTTGTAACATGCCCATTCTCATCATTCTTATGATGAGTTTTGTTTATTTCATTGCTTTTATGATATGCCTTCATGTCTTTATCCTCAATTCAAGTGAAAATACTAAATGTTTCTTTAAGTTTGTAGTTAAATAAATAGAGACCTTTTTAGGTCTCTTATAGAAATAATTGAAATATAAGTACCTTTGGTCTACATATTCTTTAAAATAGTATGTTTAAGGGGAGGCAACTATAGACAGTTAATATTGTCCCATTTTTATTGTTTTATAATTTTTCTGTTGCATAAAAATCATTAAAAAGAATAAAAATAAAAAAATAGATTGTTAATAAATATTTTCTTTTTCATTGTTGGTTTTGTACTTTAGGTCATGTTTTGTTATTTTCATTTAAATTATTGTCTTGATTATGTTCTTAAACATTTGTTTTTTTTGGCTTTTTAAAATTGTTTTATCAATTAATATTGTTTCTCAAGTATCATTCGTGTTTAGGAAAGTTGGAGCAAATTTAGAGACATAATTGAAATCAAGGTTAGATTTGGAAATCAAGAAAATTTTGGACTAAATAATTAAAGAAATTTGATAAATGCAAAATTGCAAAGTGGGTAAGGATGAGATTGTAAACTTGAAGAGACAACATGTTAATACAGGATTAAAAAGTCCAAAAACTTTCTTCAAAATATGAAGTAACCCAAGTTACAACTAGGAGGAAAATGAATGAAACAAGCACCCATTAACACCCGAAAATACATAAGTGTGTAAAAGAAACATAGGTTGGAGATGAAAGAATAAAATTAGCATAAATAGGGCAACATAAGAAAGAATAATGATGTTAGCCTAAAAAACAACATGATAGAATTAAGAAGAAAAATAAAAGAAATTGCAATGTATAGAACCTCCAAAATTACGATACTTGAAATACTAAATGCTAAAGGAAATTAGCTAAACAATGCATATTAAAGGAAAGACATGCCAAACATTGTGAATATTTGCATGGGACATTTCCTAGTTATTTTTGATACATGACAATGTCTCTTTTTAAAAAAAAATTTCTTGAGATGTTGATTACCAGCTTTGGCCATTATATGAAAAGAGATACGATGAATAAAGAAATATGTTTTCCTCTTAGAGACAATTTGGGTCTTTGTCTCCCCTACTGATAATAGGTAAAAATATATATGATTATGGGTTTATTATTATGTAAATTTTACCCATTATTTGTTGAATTAGACTCTTAATAATTTTTAAAAAAATATATAGGTTCAAAAGACATTGGAAGGCTCAAATTCATAAAAAAGAGTAACTTAAGGAGCAAAATTCAGAAACAAAATAGTTCTGAACAATTACATCGTTACGAACCTTATAAAGATTGCCATTGTAATGTAGCATTGAAGGTAGAAGCATAATGTTGAAACACAATGGCATCGTTGTTGCCTAAGACATGATTGTTATGGTTTTAGAGAAAGACAGTAGATGAAAACATCTGTAGAATGGTGCCATTGTGTCGAGCTTAAATGCCAATTTAGTCCTTGAACAGTAATTGGAAGAGAAGAAAGTATAATGTTTGAGACTAATGAGGAAACTAACTAATCAAAACCTTACAGATTGGGGTTTCTCAACCCTCATAAGCCTTAAGATATAAAAAAGGAGGCATGTTTATAAAGAGGGGCTTCTATTTTAGTTCCTCTCTTTTCAGTTCTTTGGTAGATTATACATCAAGTTTTTCAGGGTTTTGACGACTAAGGGTTAAAGGTAAAAACATCCATTGGGAAGAGCTTCAAGGAGGAAATAGTGACTTGGATTGATGGACTACGAGTGAAAAGTCTTGGAGAAAATGTGGAAATCATTTTTATGAGCATTTCTTTCTTAACTTTTAAACGCTCTTATTTTTATTCATTGTTTTCTTAAATTCAATTTGTTTTGTTATTTAGATAAGGATACTTAAAGATTTATTTTATACATGATTTTCAAATTACTTTGAGTTTAATACAATTTTTGAAAACGCAAATTAACTATGTTTACAATTGCATGATTAGATTTTATAGTAATAAATAATTTAATTGAATTACATGAGATGTCTTATTGTAAGAAGAGTATGAAATTATTATTATTTAAATAATAAACCCAATTAGATAATCTTGATCTTAAGTACCTTAGGTCATTCTTATTTTGCTGTTAGTTATTAAATTAGTTCAATGTAGTTTTAATATTTACTTTTAAAATTAATTAATTTTTAAGTTAATTAATAATTCAATTTAGACTAATACTTAACAGAATTTTTCATGGGAATGATAATTAATTCATTGATATACTATAGGAACGACAGGTGCATTTGGCTAAAGTTTTGTGGTATAAAAGTAAGTTATTTTAGAAGTAAAACTTAGCACAAGCATTACCTATCACATGGTAAAATACTATTATCTTATTTCACAATGCAAACTAATAATTTGGTTCATTAATGGTTAACCATGTGGATTCATCTTGAGTCATTGGTTTGAAATTAAGAAAATGCTCGCGAATTTATAGGTACTCACAATGTAACCAACTTATCTTTAATTGTTATTGTAAGAATAATCTTAGCTCTCCATTTTAGATCTAAATCTCAAACACTAGTAACATGCAAGCATATATATATATATATATATATATATATATTTTAAAACTTTTGTTTCAAACCTTACCCCCTATTCTCCTCTTAAATCCTTTTCTCTTTTCATTAGTGCTCTCTATTCTAAGAAATGTTGCATATGTCTAAATGGTAGAGAATATTTATATTATTTATTTTTTACATAGTCACTAACTCTCATTGCTTTGACATGTTTTCTGGTAAGAAAAAGAAGAAAGTCTTTAAAATAGGGGAGGGGAAGTGTAAAAACTCATTGGATTAGACTTTTTTCATCATATCTTCCTTTTCGACATAGAAAAAAAATTGAATTAATTTTATTTATATTTAGTCACTATAATGTGATGTTGCATTTTGTTTCTATTAAAGAAAGTTACTTAGTAGGTTTAGGATGTTAGAAATGGCAAGAATTATTATCAATTCACTAAAATTTGATAGAAGTTCTATGTTGAACCATATTCTGCTCATAAACTTAAAAGCAACCCTTTTGATTTCTACTGTTTTTTTTATAGTTAAATTACTATCTCTACCAAATTTTAAAATTTGATACAGGAGGATATCTTAAATTTCTCATTCCATTGAGCCACAAGGTTATTGGTCATTTCTATCATTTTGTTTTAGGATCGCTAAGTTTTATATAATGGTTATTCAATCTTGTTCTCTTAAACTTGTAGGTCACATTTTCGATTAATTTGGTTCTTTAATTTTTCATAGAAATATAAAATTCTTTGATCTTTGTATCCAATATTTGTCACTTCCTATACAAATCCTGTTTCATCCTTTTAAGTCTTCTGATTTTTACTTGGTTTTCTTTCTGTTTTTGGCCAAACAAAAGTTCACTCGAGCCTATTATTCATTAGCCTAAGTTATTGTTTCCTCAAGCCTTTAAAATAAGCCTTAAATTAACCTTTGTCTCTTTTACCATATAAATCAAGCCTTATTTGAGCAGTTGGTTCTCATATTAAATCCAAAGAGAAGCCCAACAAGGAGGATCGAAACAAAGCAAACAAGAAAGTTTATTCTTGGGCTTTAAGCCTAATTTGTGTCAAAATTTGTAATAAAAATTGTCTTTGGTGCATTTTCCACTTGAAATTAGCTTTTAGAAATCACATGTTGTCAAATTAATTAAAAATATATAGTTTTTTATCCTCAATATTAAAAAACTTATATCAAATGGACTTTTTAACTAATTGCTTCATATGCTTAATACTTAAGTGGTCAATATAAACCTAAACTAAAAAATAAATCAAAAATTGACCTGATTTATTTTTCTCTTATTTAGATTATTTTTATAAGTTTTGTTTATTTGAATGCCCCAAAAAAAATTTTGGGTTTAGGGGGGGGAGAAGAAGGAATTGCTAATAAAGTTATTTAAGGAGTGACTAGGGGACTCGAGATTCATGTCCCCTTATGGCCCTAGGTGGGCTTACATAGATCCCATATGGACTCCACATTTTTTTAAAAGTTGCATTCCAAAATTGCTCTTCGTTAACTTTAAAATTTACAAAATTAAACTTTATATTTTAAACTCCTGAATTTGAAGTTCTAAAACCCTAAATCCTAAAGTTATCAAACTTAAAACCCTAAATCATAAATCTTAAAATCTTAAATCATGATCTCTAAAACCTAAAATATTAAAATAATATAACAGTAATTTTTAAAATGATAAGAGGGCAAAATAATAATTTTTTCAAAATATGAAATATCTAATACTATTTTTACCCTGAAATTTCGAGGAAAATTATAAATTTGCCCCACATGAGAGGAACTACCTAGCCTTTTCCAAAATTTTAAAGGAAAAACCTAGTATTTAATGATATAAAAAAAAGGTCATTTAATAATTTCATAGAACTTCTAGAAATCTTTTTTTGGGGCTTAACAAGCATTTTGGGTCTAACTCACCTTTAAACTTAATCTTTTTCTTATAAGTCTTTTGAATAATTTTGGTCTAATTCCTTTATCAAATTGAGTTTACAACTTTCATGAAATTTTCTTCAAGGTTTTTGTTCTAATTTTTTTTCTTCTCTTAAGAATAAAAAATGTTATTTTTCAAAAGTTTTTTTTTCAGGGCTTTATTAAATTCAATTTAGACCAAACTTTTTTTAGTCCAAATTCGTAAGTCTTTTGAAATTTTTATTTTTAAAATTTTTTAAAAATAAATTTAAACTTATTTCCTTATAATAAGATTGATCATGTCTAGTTTAAACCAATTGCATTTAAGACACCTTATTTTTAGTTTTATGTGTAAAATAGATTAAAAAATCAAATTCATTATTAAAAATCAAATTTATTTTGTTTTGAAGCCCTATGGCTTGTTTTGTATCATTTCTTTTTTTTGTTTTAGTTTCTTATTTTTCTAAATACAAAAACCGAAGAAAAAGTATAGAAACCGAAAAAGCAACACACTTACAGCATAGAAACAAAAAAAAGAATAAAAACTGAAAAAATACACAAAAATTAATGCAAAAACACAAAAATCACATTCAATAACAATATCAAACATCCCCTTAATATATCATATTTGGGATACCAAATGTTTTATTTTAAACACGAGGTAAAATTATAAACTCTTAAGCATTCATCCATATGTTTTAAACTTTATTTCAAGTTTTAAATGTAAATCCAAATGTTTTATTTCAAGCCCTAGGAAAAATTGTAAACTCTTAAGCTATTTAACCACATGTTTTACTTTTATTTCTTCCACATTTGTTTGTTTAAAGCTATTTTAAAGCTATTTTTTGAATATAGATAATCTTTTAGATGGCTAAATTAGGATGTTTAACTTCTTTTTTATTTTAAATTCTATCTCAAATTTTTTTTTTGGCTTTATGTCCTTTTGAACCCATTTCATATGCTGACTAATCTCCAAAATTTTTACACTCTTTAGTCTAATATCTGTGTTCCTTATATTCGTAGCATTTTCCACTTTGCCTATGACATTAACTTCGATGTGCCTTCCTAGTGAATAAACAAATAGCAAGAGTAACAATAGAGTGTGAAAAGTTGTGACCTCCATTTATAGCTCCCTAGAGATTCTGAAATCAACCTCTACACAATAATTTACCCCTAAATATTTGTCAACCCTTACTTGAAGAGTAATGATTCATCCAAGTATTACAAGGTGCCATTATCTCCTACCGACCATCAAAACTCTCTTAAACTTTCTTTTCTATTATCTTTCATGTTCCTTTACTTCTCTTTCCTACAATATTTTGGCTCTACTCATTGTCTTAGCTAGTCAACCATAAAGTGTGGTTACTAACGATCTGTAAATATAATTGTGAAGCCTCCTCATCTTATTTCTTTTAGTAGCCATTCATTATGGGACGTATTGTGAAAGACAAATGAAATCATGTAGATGTTCATCTTCATTTTAATATGACATGGTCAAAATATTTGCATAGAAAAACTCTTGGCTTTTTACAAGTATTCTTTTATAAAATGAGTCATTTTACTTGTTTTAGCATTTATAAACTAAGGATTTAGTTTACAAGTATACTATTTCCTGTCCAACTTAATAAAACTAAACGATGTTGGTATATAGATAAAATAAGTTAAAAAATTTGCATGTTAGATTACAATACTATAAAGTCATGAAGCAACTTCTTTAATAGTAGATCTTCACTTAAGATTCTAATTCGAGTGCAATTTCAATAATATCAAATAATTTTTATAGCCCAAATAGATAGATGAATAAATTTCATCTCTCATTTTTCAAACTTCATATGAAACACCTAAAGGCTTAAGTCTTTTTAACTTTTTCCTTTACAAATTTTTAAAAACCTCCTGCTAGTCAAAATCCTAAGAAGAAACATTAAAATTATGAACATTAACCCTGTAAGGTGCAATCGAACCTTTCCTAATTAAGCCTCTCAAATTATAATTGTAATTAAAAAATGACGACTTATTTTTAGAGCTCTTATAAATGGAGTCCCATATTATCCAAAATTTTTTATGTAAGCACTACACGATGATGGGGAAAAAACTACATGGTCATCTAATCATAGTCATTTATGGCCATCTTCATATAAGATAAGGAAATATAATAATAAAATAACTAAAATACCCCTTATTTTATATAAGGGGTGGCCGTGGATGGTCATAAGTAGATGACTAGGTAGTTTTTCCCCCATAGTATTTAAATGTCCTTTACATCATTTTTCTTATGAGTTAATCCACTTAATATGAATTTATATTACTTGAAAAATTACTAATGTTAGAAGACTTAATTAAAGCAATAAAAAAAGTATAATTGGAGAACTAAAAATTATGGTAAAACGACATCCTATTATAATGGTAAAATGACATTGTGCATCATTAATACATAGAAGGACATATAAGGATAATTACAAATCATGTCTTTAACTTTATGCAATTTATAAAGGTTGTCAATAAGTATCTATAGTTTACGGATCTATTTTTTTAAATATAATTTATTATTTTAAAATTTTCGTAACAGTACTCAATCTCAACCTCTCCCTCAATCTTTCTTTCTCTCTATCTCTTTCAAAAATAAGTTGCCTCATTCTACTTGGTAGTTGCCTTATGTAAAAGATATATTGTCTCACTTTAAAAAACTAAATCATTTACATCGCTTTTGGACATTTAAATATATGTTTAGAAGATATTGTGCTTCTATATTTCAAGTCTGTTGCGTCACTTATTAAAATAGTTTTCTTACATTAAAGACAAAATTTGCACCTATAATAAACTAATTACATAACTTGTACTCATCTATGGCAATTTTCTCTCTTGATAAAATACTATAGAAATGAGAAGGTGTTGACCATAAATATGTGATTGAATAATCCTCTCTTTACATTATAGAGGAGTGAATTATCCCAAAATCAACAACTTATAATGAGATGCCAAAGTCAATAAGAAGTGAAAAGTCACAAACATACTAACTCCCCCACTATTGTTATGTATAAACTTTTCTTACATCAACACAAATGGTCCTTAATCGTCTTTACATAAGTGTTTTGCATACAAACTCTTCCATCTAAAACATAAAAAGTGAGATGATCATGCTTGAAATCGTTTTTGTTTTTATGCAAAGCTCTGATGAGTTAGAAGGCCTACAATGAAGAGAATAAGTTCTACTCACCATTACCCTTACTTTATTTGATTATCAAAATGAAATTTTAATGATTCTTTTAAAATAGCTTATTTCTTACTATATAGTTATTAAGGTAATAAAATATGTTATTTAATGATTCTTTATGAAAAATATGATAGAAACTTATATCTCTTTTTGACATCTTAAAATTTTTAAAGATTTAGTTAGCTATTCTTCAATCTCTTTTTTACCAACTACTAACTAGTAGCTCAGTAAAAGGTGTGATACACTAGTAACTGCCTTGCTAACTGTTACAAAGGCCTATGATAAGTGTATTTCATACTATGTTTCTAGGTTGTTTTTAGGTGTTTTAAGTATTGTTTGTGTGTGTTAAACTTA
>JAOXYD010070676.1:0-12651 GCA_028565735.1 Pinacopodium congolense | reverse complement strand
AATGATGAGTTGCAAATTAAAATGCATGATGCTTTGAAGGCTAAGGATGCTTGCATGATAAATTTTGATGATGATAGGAAGAAAATGATGAATGAAAATGAATTTTTAAAGAATGAGGTAAAAGGACTTAAGGAATCATTAGAAAAGTTCACTAAGGGAAAAGAGAAGCTAGATAACATGCTTGGAGCTCAAAAATCTTCTAATGATAAATGTGGTTTAGGATTTACTCAAGGAAGTGGAACACCTAATGGAAAAATCAATTTTGTAAAGGGAAAGAGTTTGCATGAAGAACATATTCCTAGGCCATCATTTGATAATAGTGCATCATCTTCTAGAAGTCAATCTACGAATACTCATCATGCTTTTATGTATGCTTCAAGGTAAAAACAAAGAAGGCCTTGAATCATATCCATAAAGCATGCATCTCATAGTTTCAAACCAATTCCATGCAAGTTCTGAAGGTAATGTACCTAGGAGAGCATAACACATAATAAAGAATATAAAATGACTAAGAAATGCAGTTGTATAGGCTGAGAACCTCACATGTGCTTATATGAAAATCCATCAAAATTTCATACATTGCCTCATCCCGCAACTATCAAATATTTAATTGAGTTTATGCAATCAACTACTTCAGTTATTCCATATGATTTACCTTCTACTCAAGCTACCTAATCAAAATTTAAGTATACAACTCAATCTCAGTCTAACTACTATTACAGAATAACCTGGTTTAACATTCAACACATCAATTCAAGTGTACAAATGCAAAAAATTTTCAAAATTTTTCAATTCAATCAAACTATCCCCACCATCACACTTATAATGGACATTTTCCTCAGTGTTCAAAGACAATAAAAACATAGTTAACGGGATGAGAAAACAAGAACTCCTTGGGATTAAAGAAGCTGCATGAAGCGTAATAGCAGAACATGGAGCTACCTTCTTGCTTTCCTACAAACAAAACAAGCAAATGAAAACAAGTCGAACACATAAATAAAACAACCAAAAGATATTTAAAAAGTAAAAAACAATAAAAATCAAAGGATACAAATGGGGTGCCTCCTATTAAGCGCTTGTTTAGGGTCAAAAGCTCGTCCCCCTGTCAACCAAAATCAACCAACATAAGTCGAAGCTTCAAGCTCCAACACCTCCACTTGTTGCACTTGAAAACCCTCAAAGTAAGGATTAAGCCAATGTCCATTGACTTTAAACTCTTTTCCCGTCTTGACACTTCGGATCTCCATTGCTCCATAGGGGTATACCTGGGTAACCTCCAAAGGACCTATACATCGAGAGTGTAACTTCCCTGGAAAGAGTTTGGGGCAGGAATGACATAGAAGTATCTTCTGTCCTACCACGAATGTCTTCCTAGAGATGTTGCGATCATGCAATGCCTTAGTCTTTTCCTTGTAAATACAGGCATTCTCGAAAGCTTCATATCGCAACTACTCGTGTTCTTGTAACTGTAATCTTCTATAGGCACCAATGGCTTCTAACTCCATATTGCATTTCTTGATCACCCAATAAGCCTTGTGTTGCAGTTCCACTGGAAATTGACAGGGCTTCCCCAAGATGAACTTGTAAGGTGACATCCTTATCGGAGTTTTGTATACAGTCCTGTAAGCCCATAAGGTGTCATTGAGGCGCAAACTCAAATCCTTTCTATTAGGATTCGTCATTTTCTCTAAGATAGACTTGATCTCTCGATTAGACACCTCAGCCTGGCCACTCGTCTGAGGGTGATAAGCGGTTAAGACTCGATGTACCACTTGATATTTCTTTAAGAGAGCCTCTATCGTGTGATTGCAAAAATGAGTCCCTTTGTCGCTGATGATGGCTCGTGAGTCTCCAAACCTAGAGAAGATGTTAGATTTCAAAAAATCTGCAACCACTAAAAAATCGTTAGTTCGAGTGGCTTTTGCTTCCACCCATTTTAACTCAAATCAAAAGCAAGCAGAATATATTAAAATCCCAATAAAGAAGGAAAAGGGCCCATGAAATCTATACCCCAAACATAAAAAATCTCATAATCAATATGGGGGTTTGAGGCATTTACCCATGGGGACCCAGCGTACCTGTTCATTGACAATTGTCATAAGTCCTATAAAAATCATATGCATCTCAGAATAGAGATTGCTAGTAGTCCTATAAAAACTTTGCGAGCTGTCCGCTTTAGGCCAAAATTGCTCCACATATATAAGAATGACTAAATGTTATGATAGAAATAAATTCACTATCAGGTACGCACCTTCTGATAACTTGATCGACACAAAATCGCCACAGATAAGGATCATCCATACATACAACTTCACTTGGATCTTCATCCTCTCCTTTTGTGCCTTGTTGAAATCTGTAGGGAACTGATGAGTAACCAAGAAATTGACTATATCAGCGTACCAAGGGACTGTCAACTGTACTACATATAGCTCTTCATCTGGAAAAGGCCCTTATCAGCACCATGCTCTACTAGACGACTCAAGTGGTCTGCTACTCCATTCTCCGAGCCTCTCTTATCCGTAATCTCCACGTCAAACTCCTGAAGTAAGAGTATCCAACAGGTGAGCCTCAGCTTTACCTCCTTCTTTTCCAATAGGTGCTTCAAAGCTGCATGATCAGAATAAACAATAATTTTAGTACCCAATAAATAAGACCTAAACTTATCCAAAGAAAAAACTACTGCGATAAGCTCTTTTATGTGGTAGTGTAGTTTTCTTAGGCAACGTTTAAAGTCTTCAAATCATAGTAAATGGTTTGAGGGATCTTCCCCACTCTCTAGTCTAACACTGCTCCAATGGCATGGTTGGAGGCGTCACACATAAGTTCTAATGGCAGACTTTAATATGGGGTTTGTAAAACTGGCGTTGTGACTAACTTCTCCTTTAAGGCATCGAACGCCTTCTTGTACTCCTCGTCAAAAATGAATTCCTTGTCTTTCTGAAACAACCTACATAATGGTTGTGCAACTTTGGAAAAGTCTTGAATGAACCTGCAATAAAACCCTACGTGGCCAAAATCGAACTTCCCGCATAGAAGCGGGGTAAGGTCAAGAAGAAACAAGGTCTATCTTAGCTCTATGAACCTCAAAACCTTTAGCAAAAATAACATGTCCTAAAACTATCCCTTGTAAAACCATAAAATGGCATTTCTCATAATTAAGAACGAGTTAGTTTCAAGGCATTGTTTAAGAACTAAAATAAGGTGATCAAGGCATTGCTCAAATGAATACCCATCCACAATAAAGTCATCCATAAAAATTTCAATGATATTTTCAAGATACTCAGAAAAAATGCTTACCATGCACCATTAAAAGGTAGCAGGAGCATTGCATAAACGAAAAGGCATCCTTATGTAGGCAAATGTTCTATATGGACATGTGAAAGTCATCTTCTCCTGGTCCTCTAGAGCGATAGCTACCTAAATATCCATCAAGAAAACAATAGTAAGCATGACCAGCAAGATGTTCTAACAATTGATCAAAGATAGGGTATATGAAACCCACATCTTGCTATAGTCCACACAAACTCGCCATCCATTCTACACCTGAGTTGGAACCATCTCCTCTCTTATTCTCCACCACTGGAATACCTGACTTCTTGGGAACCACCTGCAAAGGACTTACCCATTTACTGTCAAAGATAGGGTATATGACACCCACATCCAGTAATTTCATCACTTCTTTCTTCACCACCTCCATCATTGGTGGAGTGAGATGTCTCTGCACTTGATGAACTGGGTAGCTCCTTCCTCAAGAAAAATCCTATGCATACATAAAGAAGGGAACCTGTGGTCTAAATAATATTGAAAATCCGTTAAACCAAAGTAAAGTGATGAATACAAAAAATGTTAGGGGATTAATAATCTGGATCTTAACTCCAATATTGTCTATTCATTCATATGATATTGTCTTCAAGTTTACTTTAGTTTATTTTGTTTATTTCCTCCAATCAATTAATCATCTTTTAGTAGGCTAGATAAATAGTTACAGTCTTTATAGATCGACATTCTAGACTCATATTAGTTGTACTATTTAGTAATAAATGCACTTGCCTGATTAGGTATTATTTAATTGTGATTCTTCAGTTTATTTTTATTTAAAATCCAGCCACGTTAAAATGATATAAAGTTTTTGGTGCCATTGTTATTGGTTGCACCTTCATTAAGCATTTTTTAATGCTTTATTAGACCAACCATCTTTCTTTGTACATTCTTTTTGTTATTTCAATTTTTTTAATTCATTTTTTTTATCTAAAGACTTTCTTTCTCTTTATTTTTTTTTATTTTTGAAATTGAGTACTTCCTAATATGACTAGAAGTAATTAAGCACAATTATTTTGAGCTAAATTCTGAAGTGTAATGGAAGTTTAGAAGGGTTTTGAAAGAGAAGAAATTCAAGAGTCGTGTAAGGTTTAAGGTCTTTAACACATTAGTAAACATCATGTATACAAAACTAGGACTTAAACCACAACTGACCATGAAGGATTTATCAAGACCCTCTCTTCAAGGCAAAGAATCTAGCATTCATAGGCCTAGGGTTGAGACTACGAGCTTTGATATAAACCCTAGATGATTGAAATGCAACAAAACTATGTGTAGTTTGATGGGCTTTGGAATAAGGATCCTAATGCCATATTGTTAATTTTCTAGAGATTTGCTGCACATCCAAGCTCCATAGTGTGTTGAAGGAAGCTATTCGACTAAGACTATACCATTTCACCTTCAGGAGTAGTGTAAAGTCATGGGTAAATTCTAACACATTAGGATCTATCACTTTTTGTAATCAATTAGCGAAAACATTCCTCATCAAGTATTTCCCTCCCTCTCATTGGCCAAATTATGTAACGAGATTATCTCTTTACAATAGTGGGAATATGAAAACTTGTATGAAGTATGGGAAAGGTGGAAGGATATGTTAAGTAAGTGCCCACATCATGACTTTAACTTCGGCATGTTAATGCATACTTTCCATGGTAAGCTTAATTTTGCGATGAAACAGTTACTAGATTCATGTTCTAAAGGAACCACTAATTTGAAGACCCCTGTGTAGCTTCAGGAGCTTATTAAGAACATAGTCATGAATACGTACCAATAGGGGAGTATAAGTTTATTAAGAACAAAGCCATGAATACTTACTAATAGGGGATTACAAATCATAAATCCAATGCTATGAGGATGTAAAAAGAAGTGTAGTCGCCTCCTTAGATGTTTTGACTAAAAGAATAAAGAGAATGGTAGTGGAGTCAAGCTCTTCTTAGCTAATGTACTATGATATGTATGGGAGACGACATCCAAACCTTGAATGTTAAGAATCTAGCATAGGATTATAAGAGGAACAAGTGGATTTTATGGGAAGAAGGTTCAATTCTAATAACCCCTATGGTTCCACTTATCACCAAAGATTAAGGTAGCTCCCAATTGTATCAAATGTGGTGGAATTAACAACAATTTTCAATACCACTACTGTTGATAATTTCTAGAAGATTAAAGCATTTATGCATAGTTTGGAATTTTAAACAGGGATTTGGTGAAGTGGATTTATAAAGAGCAATAAAATACATCCCTAGTCAACCAATGCCTAGAATAAAAGCATAAGTGGAAGCCATCATATTAAGGAGTGGGAAGGATTTAATTGAGAGGGAAAAGGAATGAGAAAAGGGCAAAGTTATAGATGAAATGGGGATGGCAAGCGGAAAGGAAGGAGAGGAGTAAGATAAAGGGAACAGTGAAGAGTCAATATATAAGACAACGAAAGAATACAGGCCACAAATTTCATATCTAAGTCAGCTACAAGAGGACTATAAAGACAAGCAATTCGGTAAGTTTCTATAGCTTCTTTAAAAAGTACATATTAATTTACCTTTTATGGAAGCCTTGTCATCAATTTCAAAGTATGCCAAGTTTTTGAAGGACCTCCTTTCAAATAATAAAAAGCTAGAAGAGTTATCCATGATGCAGTTGAATGAAAAATGTTAAGTCATTCTACAGAACAAATTACCTCAAAAGCTAAAGGATATATGGAGTTTTACTATCCTTTACATTATTGGTAGCTAATATTTTAACAAGACATTGCAAGAATTAGATCCTAGCATAATTTTGATGCCATATAGTTTGTTTAGTAACTTAGGATTGGGTGAGTCAAAACCAACTATGATGAGCATTTAGTTAGTTATGAGATCCAAAAAATATCCTAAGGGAGTAATTAAGGATGTTTTGGTTAAAGTTGATAAATTCATTTTCCTTGTAGATCGTGTAAGTTTAGACATGGGTGGTAAGGTAGATATTCCAATGATATTAGGTAAACCCTTTTAGCTACAACTAAGGCTTTGATAGACATGCATGGTAGGGAGTTTACACAGTTTTTTATTTAGATGTGATTGATGCCAAAAGTTCTCATGTTCTATAGGAAACAATCACATGAGACCTACTGGAGGCATGCATAGTCTAGGGAGAAGAAGGAGGGATGTACAACATAGAAATACTAGAACAAAAAGAAGGAAATTTAATAAACCATCAAACATAGCACGAGAGTTGATATTCAAAGATTTTGACAAACCAAAAGGGGGAAAATTAAAACCATCAATTAAATAACCCTTGGTATTAGATTTGAAGAGACTATTGGAGCACTTAGAGTACGCTTTCTTAGATGAAAATTCAAAATTATTGGTTATCATATTCACTGGCTTACTGAAGGACTAAAAGGAGAAACTATTGTGAGTTCCAACAGAGCATAAAAGGTCCATTGCATGGAAAATATCAAATATTAAAGGAATCAACCCTTCTTTTTGCACCCATAAGATTTTATTAGAGGATGATTACAGTCTAATGGTGCAACCTCAATGAATATTCAATCCCAATATGAAATATGTAGTGAAGGGAGAGGTAATTAAATTATTAAATGTTGGAATTATGCACCCTATTTTGGATAATTCTTAAGTAAGTCCTATGCAGGTAGTTCCAAAGAAGGGTGGGATGATAGTGGTTTCAAATGAGACTAACAAACTTACCCCCATCCCCCACCAAAACATCCTTAATTTGTTCTCTACAGTATTTAATGAATTTATTAGCTAATTGTATGCCAATCCTAGTTGGTTTTTGTTCACCAAGTTCTACCTTACTAATCAAATGATAGACCATCAAATTTATGCTAGCACCTAAGTTCGCTAACACCTTATCAAAAAATAAACTACCAATAATTCAAGGAATAGCTGCCAGTGTAATCTAAATGGAGAGGCAGACTTTTCAAATCAACTGTGACATGATGAGAAGCACCTAAGTCCATTATCCAATTTTGAGGATGAACAGTTGTAGTTGCAACATTTGCCGTTGGACTGTTATTGAAATTTTTTTTGCCTTTGTAGCAACCCTTGGTGGTGTGACCAGGTTTGTCACAAATCTGATTTACCTAGCGAGAATTACTGAACCACTGTGAGCTTACATTGGATTGACTAGATTTATTGTTGCTAGATTGAGTGTTGGTTTTAGAAAAATGGTTCTAATGCTTCCTGCAAAAGTTAGCAACCATGGGCATTGAAGTAGCAGAATCAAGTTTGATGGCAGTTTCAAATCACTAAGTTTGTCATGCAATTCTTCAGAAGTAACTGTGCTATCTCAAGCATGCAAAGTATTTGAGAGTTCTTTGAAATCAGGGCCTAAACCATTGAGAGAGTATAAAAAATAATATCATCTTCATCAATAGGAGAATTTATAAGAGCAAGTTCATCGAAGGTGTTGCGTATACACTAAAGGTACTCTGTTACAGAATGTGACTCCTTTATAGACAACAGCTTTTCTTTGAGTTTATTACACGAGACCTTGTTCGATTGGCAAAAGTTTTGGCAAGTTTACACCAAGCATCATAGGACGTTGACGCTGAAGAGATAAGAGGCATAAAAATTTTAGATGTTGATTCCATAATTGCATGAAGAAAAAGTTTATCCTGATGATATCGTTATGTGTACGTAGGATTAAAAACAAAATTTCCATCCTTGACAATTGTAGAGGGAGGAGATGGTACAGTGCCATCAATAAAATCCATAAGAGCATAGCCAATGAGGAGGCTAATATGATACAAGAGGCCAGCCTACATTTGAATAGAGTGACCTAACCATAGAAGAAGAGGACCCAATAACTGCAGCAGTTGACCCAAGCAGAGCAAGGCCCAAACGCAAGATCCAATCACCAATTTTGATGCAAAATTATGTTAGAACTTAAAGAATATTCTAGAGTCAGTTGGTTATGTAAGATAACAGAATTCATGAGTCTAACCATTCGATTATGAGATATTCTCTGTATAAAAAAAAGCACAAAGGATAGAAAAGGTAGAGAAATTATTAGTACTTACCTTTCTTTTAAAAAAATTTTTCTTCAGCCAAGATCTTTCCACCTTCGTCCCTTAACCCCTATCATTGGTGCTTTCACTTGCTTCTTCATGCCTCCCAAACCTACTCAGGCCGTTGATGATGCCCTTACTTCTTTTACTGAACACTTGGAAGCCATGCAACGACAATTAGATCAACAATAGACATCTATTGTCCATAAGGTTGAACATCATCATGAAGCCCTCTTTGCAATTGTTTCTAAACTGCAATCCCAACTGGCTTCTCTTCACCCTTCCCCACCGACTCAAACAAAAACGTCAACGGATCTCATTTCTTCAGCAACTCTGCTATCAGCTTCCACCCTACTTCCACATCCATTTCTAGCTCACTCGCCATTTCTGCACCCTTCTTCTTCGTCTAAACCCCCACATTTTACCCCCTTCACTCCCAAAACCCCCAAACTTCATATGCCCCATTTCGATGGCTCTGCTCCCCTGGATTGGCTTTTTTAGGCAAAGAAATAGTTTGCTTTCTATAAAATACCACCAAAAAATTGTTTAGAATTAGTGGCTTTTTACATGAAAGGTGATGCTCTTTCTTGGTTTAAATGGATGTTTTTCAACCAGTAACTCTCCACTTGGGAGCCATTTACTATAGCCTTAGAGCTACATTTTGGTCCTTCGAGTTATGATAATCCACAAGCAACCTTGTTTAAGTTACGCCATACAGGTTTAGTTGTAGAATACTAACTATAGTTTGAAAGATTATGTAATAGAATAGTTGGCCTTGCCCCTGATGCCATCCTTAATTTTTTTATTTCAAGGTTGAAACCTAAGTTTCAAAGGGAGTTAGCCATTTAAAAACCCTACTCCATTTCTTAGACTATACGCCTTGCCAAACTTTTGGAGGATAAATTCTTAGACTCCAAACGACCCTTTTCCTTCTCTCAGCTATAGGTAGCACCCCCCATCTCCCACTCGTTTGTACCCAAACCAGTCAATACCCCCACTATCCCTATTTGTCACCTTACACCCCAGGAAATGCAAGTCGGGCGTTCCAAGGGACTCTGTTATAATTGTGATGAACAATTCATTCCCTACCATAAATGTAAGACACGCCAGTTCTTATTACTACTTGTAGACATTGATGACTCTCTTACAACACCCACTAAAGTTCATCTGAATCCTAATTCCAGTCAGCTTTCTCCTCCAAATTGGCCACCATCCCCTACAGTTGAACCTATACCCGAACCATTGTACTTTCATTTAACTATGGATGCTCTCATAGGTGCCCCTTTACCTCACACCCTTCAATTAACTGGTTTAATTTTGGGTCATTTAATATCTATATTAATTAACTCATGCAGTTCTCACAATATTATTGAACCAAGGATTGCACAATTCCTACAACTACCCATTCACTCTATTCCTCAATTCTCTGTGATGGTGGGTAATGGGGTCTCTTGTTTAGGTTTATGTGTAGATACCCCTATTCTTTTTCAACAACAACAATTTCGTATACCTTTATGTTTTACCCATCCAGGGAGTTGATGTTGTCCTTTTCATTCAATGGCTCTAGACTTTTGGACCAATGCTCTCTGATTTCTCCAACCCTTGTATGACCTTCCACCATAAAGGATAGTCCAACTCCCTCATAAGCAACCCTAACAACCTTCCTCTTTCATCTACTTTTCACCAGCTACGTCGCTTTATTCACACAGATTCAGTGGCCTCTACTCATGCCATTACCTTGCTTCCTCTAGATTCTGCTTTGACACCCTCCTCTTACCGCTCTTTGGACATACATCATACAACTAACATGTCCCTAGATTTATCCTCCCTATTACTATCCTTTTCCTCTATTTTTGATCTCCCAACTGGTTTGCCTCCTCCACATTTTCATAACCATCACATTCACCTTAAATCTACCTTTACTCCTATCATCATCAAACCATATCGATATCCACAATTTCAGAAAGAGGTCATGACTACTATTATTAAAGAGATGCTCTCTGTAGGTATTATCAAACCAAGAAATAGTCCCTTCTCTTCTCCAGTATTACTGGTTAAGAAAAAGGACAGTACATGGTGTTTTGTCTGGATTAATGTGCCTTAAATGCCTTGACTGTTCCTGACAAGTTTCGTATTCCTATTGTGGATGAACTATTGGATGAATTACATGGGGCGAAAATTTTCTCTCGTATTGACTTACAATCTAGCTATTACTAAATTTGTGTAGCCCAAGACACTCATAAGACTGCTTTCTGAATGGTGGATGGTCATTTTGAATTTCTGGTAATGCCCTTCGAGTTAGCTAATGGCCCAGCAACTTTCTAAACTACTATGAACGAATTATTTCATGATTTTCTCCGTCACTTTGTATTAGTTTTCTTTTATGACATCTTAGTTTGTAGTACTACCTGGACCGCTCACCTAGAACATCTCAGCTCAATTTTGCAACAATTATCGACTAACCAATTTTTTGCTAAGTTTTCTAAGTGCATTTTTAGTGTGACTTCAGTGGCTTATCTAAGCCATGTTATCTCAACAGCAGGGGTTAGTGTGGACTCAAATAAAATACAAGGTATCACACACTGGCCAAAACCCCATTCCATCACTGAATTGCGGGGATCTCTAGGGTTGACAGACTACTACCGCCATTTTGTGCGATAGTATGCATCTCTCACTAGTCCTCTTACTAATTTGTTGAAACAGGGTCAATTTAAGTGGAGATCTCAGGCTGCAAAGGCTTTCCTAGACCTTAAGTTTGCTATGACTACTACTCTAGTCTTATAACTTCTTGATTTTACTATACTGTTTACTGTAGAATGTGATGCATCTAACACAGTTGTAGGAGTTGTTTTATTACATAATGGTCATCCAATGGCTTTTTTCAGCAAGAAACTAGGCCCTTGCATGCAACTACCTTCTACTTACATTAGGGAGCTCTTTGCCATCACCAAGGCAGTCAAGAAATGGCGACATTTTTTTCTGGGCTGCCATTTCATCATTTACACTGATCAATATAGCTCAAAGAATTTACTGAAGCAAGTTATTTAGATACTAGAATAACACAAATGGGTGGCTAAACTCATTGGCTTTGATTTTGAGATTCGCTACAAAATTTGTACTACAAACAGAGTAGCGGATTCCCTCTCTCGCATTCTGGCTCAGGATCAACTGACTTTCACTGTTATCTCATCACCTCAGCCTCTCTTCCTCGATCAACTGCGAATCTTCTATAACACCCACCCTACCGGATGACTCCTGATGTAAGATCTATAGTTAGACACATTAATGCAGAGGCAATTCCTACTCAAATACGACTTACTTTACTTTCACAACCACTTACACATTCCAGCTAACTCGGGTCTTCAGCCACAATTGTTATAGGAGTTCCACTCTTCGCCTGTGGCGGGCCATTCTGGCATTAAGGCCACCGTTGCCCGCCTTGTTGCTCTCTTCCATTGGCCTGGCATGTACAAAGATGTCAAACTATTTATCTCAGAATGCTCTGTCTTCCAATATAATAAATACTCAACAGACAAACCTTATGGGATTCTCTAGCCACTTCCTATTCCAGTTCAGGTTTGGGAAGACCTAACCATGGACTTCATCACTCATCTTCCTCCATCTCGCGGGTTCACTACCATCTAGGTTATTATGGATCACCTCACTAAATATAGTCACTTTTTTCCGCTTCCCAAGCACTATATCGCCAGCTCCCTTGCCATCATTTTCCTAAAGGACATCTGCAAATTACATGGAGTTCCCAAATCAATTGTTAGTGATAGAGACCCGATTTTTCTAAGTAAAATTTGGCAAGAATTATTTTGCCTAATGGGCACTAACCTAAGCTACAGTACCGCTTACCATCCGAAAACTGATGGACAGTCGGAGGTTGTTAATCATTGCTTGGAAACTTATCTTCGATGCTTTGTCTCCGATGAACCTTGTTACCGGTCCAAATATCTACACCTCGCCGAATATTGGTATAACACGTCGCACCATTCTTCTCTACAGATGTCTCCCTTCCAAGCCTTGTATCGTTAACCACCACCCCTTCTTTCATCTTTCCACCTAGACGACACCAATATCTCCGATCTCACTGAAGCTTTACAACAACTCACTCAAGCTTTGGCTTAGATCAAGATTAACTTGGGTTGTGCCCGCCTCCACATGAAACAACAAGCTGATAGCCACCGAAAAGATCAGACCTTTAGCCTCGGTGACTGGGTCTACCTCAAGCTGGCCCCAATTACCATACTTTGATGAGGGGTTCAAATGCTAAATTAAGGGATGTTATGCCAATTTAAGGTAGTATAGGTAGCAAT
>JAOXYD010070665.1:0-12652 GCA_028565735.1 Pinacopodium congolense | reverse complement strand
GTAAGAAAGCAAAACTCATGAATTAAAACTATGATATTCGAACAAGACAAAGATAAGCTATTGAAAATGAAAACTAACTAAGCAAAAATGAAGGACTTTAATTAAAATTTAAATATGTTTTAAAGCTCAATTAATTCATCAATCATCTAATCCTTTGCTAATTTACACATTTGGTAATTTTCAAAATTTTTCAGGAGCAATTAAAAATCATTTTTGAAGTGTTTATACCGAGATAGTTTAGTTTAAGCAATTTTCAGTTTTTCAATCAATTGTCTAGATTTTTCCTAAATAATTGTAATCTGATCTACTTAGTAATTAAGCAACATATTCCCCATGGGATCGATGTTCGGAGTCTGAAATTTACTCCATTATGTTACTTTTGCGATGGGTGAGCTTGTCTTATTTTCGAAAGTTTTTAATGTTAAATCATTTTAAAATCATCCAATGTTTTAAATTCACCTAGCCAATGCAACATTCGTTGTTTTTCATAGCTCTTTATTTTGTTGTGGTTCAATTCTAGGGGTTTTTTTTTCTTTTTTCTCAACATTAGAATTAGCTCCCAAACACTACTAGCTCCATGTAGGATCGACCTTAACTCACCCTAGCTACTTAGTTAGGTGTAGTTAGGTATTTTATAATTTGGTAGCTTACGACGAGCTCACCAGAGGATATGTGAAAAACAAAACATCTAGAAAATTTGTCAACTTAATGTTATGATTTTTTATGCAAAAAGAATTAAACTAAGTGCAATCAAACTAAAACAAACATTTAGGAACTTCTGAAGGACTTAAAAGAACATAGAACCATCAATTAATCATACTAAAATCCAACTTAAAATTTAAGAATTATATTGAATTAGGGACAGTGCCAACACTTGACAGATTTAAGTATGTCGTCTTGTAAAAAAATAATCTATAAACATAATTAAATGATAAATATTGATTTATAAAATTTTTAAGACCTTATAAAATCAAGAAAAAATAAATTTAATACTCAATATTAGGTTTGGAATGTTAAACATAAGATATATAAGAAGCTTGAAGCACTTGAGCGAGTATACATAAACATTGCACAAAACCAATAATCAAAAGTTGACACACAATTCAAACCCTTTAATATGATAATAAAACTAAGCACTAGGGTTTAGAAAGATAGAACCGTAAATGCATGTAGCAAGAATCAGATCGAGAGACATAAATACATTGAAGTTTGACAACTTTGATAAATCTACTTTTATAAGCTTAAAACACTCTTTAAAACATTCTTAGATATTTTAGACAACCACTAAAGGTTAAGAATAGGGTTTAGGATATGTAACAACCTTTTGAACAATTGACTAGCCGTTGGAATTGAGAAATCATAGGAAATTACAATAAAAAAAAGGAAAGTTACTATTTTTAAAAGCAACTAAAATGGATATTGATGTTTAAGAAAATTATTTCAAAACATGTTAAAAAAATTTTAAATATGATTCTGACATCAAACCTAGTTTAAAAATTTTTCAAAACATAATTTAAAACATTTTTCATATGTTAAATTGATTCAAGTGCTAATAGAAAACTTTATGCAAAAGTCAAACCCTATAAAATGCATGAGTGAAATTTGTTGATCCCTTAGAATATGTAAACTTCAAGTGACAATCATACATGCTTAATATAATAAACAAATGGTCTTGAATCTTCTATAATACTTGATCTTTATTTTTTTTCAACTATGATCTCCAAATCTAATCTTTCATTATCATATGGGCCTTGCTTTAAACCAACACAACATAAACTAAAATAATTAGTAAATTTTCTTGTTTTTTTATAATTAAAATTAAAACTAGAACCTCCCTTAGTTCAACAGATTAGTTAATACCCTAAGCACACTAATCCTTAATACCTACCCATTAATAGACTAAAAGATAAATTTGATGTTTCATTCTCACCTTATTTTTTATCCATGAATGACCACAAAAATAAGACAAAACATGATTCGATTTTAAAATGAAGCGATCAATTTTTAAGATCTCATCGTTGAAAAAACATCTCAATAGATGATCAGACATAAATCTCCTCCGCATTTCCATATTTTCAATAATATATTTAAAAATAATGAAATATCTTGAAAATAAAGTCACTACCTTGATTTTCACAGTGATTTTTGTTTTGTAGATATTATATGAAAACTAATTTTAAGGATGCCATAATCATGGCATCACTAACCATTCCTTTAGGAGGGTGAACAGTCTTCCTCTTCAATGCCTACAACTAATGTTATTCCTTTATCATTAATTCGTAAGGATTTCATTTTCTATAATGTGTCTCTAATACTTAATATAATTTTTTTTATTTTTTTATTTCTGACTTTTATTCCTTTGTAACCCTCCCTTTTATTGCAACTTTTACCATCCCTTCGACATTTTCCTTATTTATAGTCCTGGCTTCCCTTTCTTGTTTTGATACCCTCTACTCATGGTATCTACATTTCATAGAATCTTTCCACTTGAAATAAATATTAGTACACTCACATTACTCGAAGCTCACTTATTGTTCTTACATATAAATCAAATCATTTAATATAAAGGTATTGAAAATAACTAAGATAGGTTACACTACATTGGTTGGCCTCCCTTTTGTTTCGACATATGTGTTTCCTTTTTCATCTTCAATTCTCATTTATTTGGCTTCCCTATCCTCTTTTGGTATTCTCTACTAATTTTCTTTACACTCCTCAAAATCCTACCACAACAAATATTAAAAGGTTCATTCCTATTAATAGGTGCTCATTTCTTCTTCTTAAACATAAGTCATAGAATTAAGACAGAAGGCTACCAAAAATGCATTAGTTTATGCACTACCTTGATTTGGAAATTGCAATTTATTTGGTCAATTTCCCATCCTTTACCATGGCTTGTTGGGTGCTCAAGACGATATTTAGTCTCCAAGTTTGTATACAATAGAACATGGTCAACATACACACGCCATGCAATATATTTACCCTATAAAAAGATGTTAATAATATATATAAATGACTTTTGCTTTTCCATAGTTTAGAAGGAAAAACTTGTTAATAGATAAAGCCTCATTTATGCTCTCATCATCCCAATCACAAATCCTTTATATGTTACCCATTAAAATAGCCAGTTCACATAGGTATAGTCCAAATAAAAAATCTACACACAAAGTACATCTTTCAAAAAGATAATATGATAGTAATAATAATAATTACATAAATATGTTAATTTAATAGCAAACCTAATTAATAACTCACCATCAAACTGTGAAACACTTGCCTAAGCAAGGGAAATATCCTTATCAAATATTGTCATGAAACATTTGGATTTGGCTACACAAATGACTCAGGATATATTCTTCCCATGCCATATAAATATAATCATTGACACTAACCTCATTTTTCAATAAGTTTATGCCTATCTTATGGAATGGGTTCGGGCACATGAATACTCCTAATACATATTAGAGGAAGTTTCTTTGAAAGGGTTCTTTTATGTTACATATTTCACTTTGCTTGGAACAAACTCTGTTGATATTTTATTCTTCTTAGCAATATAATTACATTAGAACACTTCAAATTTAAAATATATTTTGTATGATGGCACAAATTTTGCATCATTTGGAATCCCTAGAATTCACATCACATCATAACGTCAAATATCTTTAACTTGGTCAACGCTAACCACCAATGTTAAATCTTTAGGATTTAAATGTATTAAAAGACAATAACATAAGTCCTATCAACTTTTGAAGCTTTTAATATTTAGTATCAAACTTAAATCCATCTGGTTCACCAAATCTACATATTGTACACTAAGGCAACTAACTATCTCTTGCACTTTCTTTGCACAACAATGCATTTGACAACTCTATAATTCGTCAAACTAATGGGTCCATAAACTGCATAAGATATATAAGTATTACAGTAGTTTTTAACAAATATTTGTAACTGTGTATGATCATAGACACTAACATGCCCATTGGTAGCTTCTTAATTATAGATCAACAATATAACTAGACAACAATACTTATGACCATAATATTGCAATATTGGTAGTGTATTTTAATCAATGCATCACATACGAATAGATTAAGGATTGATGTCTATATAAACCTTTGCATTTTCTCTACTTTTCTTCTTCTTATTTTCCCCTATACTATTGGTGTATTACTAACATTCTATTATCTCTTTCGTTTTTCTTGTATTCATTTATAACAAATCTTTATAATGTCTAAAACATGTAGGCATTGTGATAAGAATATGTAATCTTAATCAATGTATTACATAATAAATAGATCAAGGATTCGTGTTTATGTAAATCTCTGCATCTCCTCTACTTCTCTTCTTTCTATTGGTCCCCTCTACTATTACTTTATTAACACCACTCACTATTTTGTTCAGTTTTCCTTGCGTATATTTATGATAAATCTTTATAATGTATAAAACACAGATACACTGTGACAAAAATATGTATATTAACATAAATATTAAGACTTCACAACTATAATTTGTACAAACTGCTTGTAACATTTACTACATAAAAGACAAGAATTTCTCTATTACACCTTACACTAATCCTCATAAACTTAGGAAGTTAAAACTTCTGCCATCACTGGTAATTGAAATGAAGAGAAATAAAGAGAGGGGTTTAATATTGCACTTCATTTTTTATAAAGAATTATAGGAACATAGGATACAACCTATATGACATTCATCACTTTCAGACTAAACAATAACAATTGCTATAACTAACAACCATTTGATTCTTAACAACTCTATTTAGGTTTCCTAACCGTATGAGGGCAATACTAAACAACAAGCAGATCTAAACATTTGGTTCCATTTCTCATACAACTACTAAATAGGAACCCAGACATCAGGTAAAATAATTTACAACATAACTTAAAACTCACTTACCATTTCTTAAGATCTTATAGCCCACATTTTTTAGGCCAAATAATAACACCTAAACTAAAAATTCTCATCCCTAAATTTTAGAGATGTGTTAATTAGTGTTAGGATAATAGATATTAGAGAAAAAGACATTAGTATGACTTTAATGGCAAAAAGGATTGAGAGTGATAACGATTTTAATTTTAAGTATTAACACAATAAAGGGGCATCATTGTTTTGACTTTTAAGATATGCATTAGTAAGGAGACAATGATTTATTTAAGGTTTCCCAAATCGAGAAATACAAGCTTTATATGTTTTAGCTATAAGATATTTTGATAATTGAAGTTTCTCGGGGAGGTTTCACTAATTATTAAGTTGCAATTTCACCCCAAGTCTTTTGTTATATTATAAGTCCCTGCGATTGGTTATAATATATTGTACGAATACACGGTAAAGTCTCAATATGGTCTTTATGCGTGTTCCTCATATTACTTGTATTGTATCTTATTTTAGCTTTAATAGTAACATATATTTTTTAGGTCGTTGCCTACCTAAGATTTTGTACCTTATCTAATGCTTAATATAGCACGTACATATTCCTAACTAATATATATTTTTTGTAACGCTTCTCATTAGGAACTCAAAGTAAGTTAAACACCAATAGAGGAGGTTATAGAAGGAAAAGTTTTAGTACTTTTTTTTACCATTGCATTGGCATCTTGAGGTAGAACATCATAATTGCATCGACTACAAAACAAGTTAGCTAGTCGTAGTGGCTAGCCCAAACAACATAATTGTAATACTATGGTGTCAAACCTAGTACATTGTGATTGTGCAAATAGTACATAATTGTAATATGATTTATATAAAGTTTTGTTATATATTGTACTAAGGTGTAATATTTATTATATGTATGAACACTTAGTATACCATCACTAAACAAAAACCCTACCACAAACTTGTATAATCCATAAAATTGTTATATACAAATTATAAAACCACTTGAAATATAATTAAATACCATACTATGTAAGACATATCATGTCATAATGGATATCATACTAATATTTTGTATAAAAAAGCTCAACAACGATGTATAAACTCCACTACAATTATGTAAAGGGGAAAATTGAACTAAATTTATGATTAAAAATGGCAATGCACATAAACATAAATAGATATGTACAAGATGCAAACATATATAACTATATACAAGATGCACCTACACTTTGTACATAGTATGCCACGAATTATTATAGAATGAAATGCCAAATAGTCTAAAACATAAGATGCTATAACATATAATATATTTCAATGAGTATAAGAACCATACATTAATGATGATCTTTACAACCATTACATGCAATGCAGATCATATAACTAAATTTATTAAGGACTTTAATGTAGAAAACATATGACCACTCAATAGATATTATGCTAACACTCTATGCAAAGTTTAGGACAACATGTACAACTAACACTCTAGTATATTTGTAGGTTAAAATAAAAAGAAATTCATGATTAAAATGGCCATGTAAAAAAACCTTAATATATAATGAAATAGTTTTTATATACGATGTATAAGATGAACCATACCATATATATAGTATGCCATATAAGATATAGGAATCCAAAAAATATAATACACTCTAACTGTTAACAAATCATAAATTGGTGATGTACAATCTATATAACTAGTTTATGCTATCACTACGCTAGTAATAACAAGCAGAAACTTCTTTAAAATTAAGTATGATTGTAGTTGTTTGAGTATAATAAATATTAACTTCAACAATAGCACGCAACCTCAATATCTTAGAGGTAGAAGCGTAAGAAATAAATATCACTAATATAAATCAAAGAAGATAGAACTCAAAGATTTGCATGCATTTAATAAAGATTTATAATGTCAAATATGCAATTAGTAAAGTTTTAATAGCTACTAATAGAATTATATAGCTTAACTAAGAAGTCAAAGAGCTTGATTTTGGTTCCCATCATCTAATGTGATAATGTAGCAGTCAAGTGGTAAGGACTAAAATAATTAAGTTTCTAATTTCTATATGCAGGATAAATCCTAAATTTTGAAATTGTGAATAATTAATCTTCATATTTATGACAAGAGAGATGATGGATGGAAGAAAGAGAAACGATGGGTTTCATAGTTTATTGTGAAGGCCTTCTTATAGTTAGTGAAGCTAACCTGGAAAAAAATTTTCCATCTAGAAGAGTAATTTTCTCAGTGTATTGTCCATTATGATGGCTATGGAGGACAATTGGTGGGGGCAATGGTGGCTTTAATTAAGAGGGACGATTCATACCTTACTAGGAAGGCCCTCCTATAATTAGTGAAGCTAAGATAGAACACAACTTGCCATTCATGAAGTAGCCTTCTTAAAGTTCTGTCACTTATGATGGTGTTAGTAGTCGGTTAGTGGCACTGATGATGGGTTCAATCGAGAGGGAGAAGGATTTAGTCGAGAGGAAGAAGCAGGGTTGCTGTAAAAATAAAGTTTTCAATTACAATAATACCCTTTTTATTTTCTTGTTTTCATAAAAGTTAAGATTTTGAATAATTGCATTGATTGGGGGTAGGAGGGGGGGAGGAAGGCATATAAAGGTGGCCATAAGGGGAGGCAAAGTAGTCTATCCCAATCTAAAAATGTACTTAAATGGATTGAAATTAAATGGTATCATTTATGCTTTTTATTATGGTTTTTCATTTTTTTTTCCTTATTTTTGGTTTCTATTTTTAGAAAAATAAAAATCTATTTGATCGATATTTGTAATAAAAACTAAAAATAAAGACTTGTTTAATTGAGATTTATAGTAAAAAACTAAACTACTGATGATAACTAAATACAAAATAAATTAAGTTCTTAGATCAAAATATTCTTATATACTTTAAAACAAACATTAGTTCATAAATTATATACATTATTCAATAAAAAAATATGTTTATTAAACAGAAAGAAACTAGAATTTCTTATTTATGGTTTTTCTATTTTTATTTTGTAAACTTATAAATTATGTCTATAAATAAAATAAAAGAAAATAAGTTTTTATCATTGATTTTTGTGTTTATAAAAATAGAAATAAGAAACCAAAAATACAAGAGATACTAAATAGGGGCTTTGCTTATCATTTCTTTTATTTGATAAAGATCTAAAAGCAAGATTAAACCCAAAATTTTTTATTTGTAGGTGAAAAGAAACTTAGGACTTACATTTTGTGTGTTGTTTGAAAACAGAATGTAATACCCTAACCCCCTATATATACCTTCTTATTCCCCCACCTATAGTCCTTATTTTTCATTTTGACCTCCAAAACTTTCACTATTTACGAAAATCACCTCATTTTTGTTTACTACCACTAGTGACCCTAACAGTTCAAATAACCATACTAATCGATTTATCTCATCAAGCTCGACATAGTCCATACTAAAATCAACATATAAAACCATTAAAATTGTCACAAATCCTAAGAAAAGAGATGCACCAAATAAAACTACTGAGATCTTCCCAAATCTAGAATAGAAAAGATGTAAAAAATTGCTAATTATCAATTAACTTTCTTTAGTGACTATTTTGAGTAACACATACCAACATCCTCTTGACACTAGGAGCAAAACCCCAAAGGTTCCATCACTAGAAAATGTTAAAATTGCTGTAGATTGAAGGAAATTTAATTAGAGCTTTGACAATTTTTTTTTCAAAATTTCCAATTCTGCTAAGAATCTAAAATTCTTACAATTATAAAAGTTAATCCACTACTAAGAGCTTTCAAATGTAATATAGATCATGAGATTCTGATACCAAAATTTTTTTATGGTTAATAGAAGAATATTTTGATGACTAAAAGAATATTCTCATTATCAGAGGTAGTTTCTAACCTTTTTAAAAAAAACTAAAATAATTTTAAATTTTCTATAAATCATGCTAATCAATTTTTTCCAATAATCATATTGAAATTATAATAGTTTATGAATTAAAAATCATGAAACTTTTAGGTAAAAATAAAAATAAAAACTAAATTTCATATTTAGACCAACCTAACAAACTTAATAAGCCATATATTAGTAATTGAACCCAATAGTACAAAGGTGTTAATAATTGAGATAATCAGAACATGTGTAATAGTGGCTTTCTTGATAAAATTCTTGTAAAACAAGCCATCGGGTTAAGGGTATCCTGTTGTTCAATAAATCAACTCCTTAGAATCCCTAAGAGTCTAATAAATACATTATAGAAATGATTCCTTTCCTATTCCCTAGGTTCATTAGGAGCATAACCCTTTTCATGAGACTCTAATGTAGGTGCTTGGCAATCAAGTAATTTCATATTTACTTTGCTAATATAGAGTTTGTACTGGCCTTTGAGCATGGTTTAATACTAATATGGATGATGACATCTTAGGTTAGGATGTAGGCTCACATTATAAATATTTGTGTATAGAATAATATATATACTTGCATATATATAAATATATGTAAATATGTATTTATTATCACGATACTTAAATATATGCATATGAGTTTGGGTACTAAGACATACTATATGCATTTATTGTTTCCTCTGTGAGATTGTGTGCTAGTTATGATTATTTATTATTAGTAAAGAATGAAATATGTAGTACATGCCACATGATGAGTATACATCAAGACTAGAGTGCACTAGTATGATCATGAGGGATTGATTGGTTATACTTCACTTATTTAAGATATTATATAGATTGATCTTGGTTGATGAATTACTCCCCATCAAGTAGTTGATTAAGGCATTATTGTGATTTGATTATTTTTTGGACATGCTAAGTGATAGCTATTCTATTAATGATACATTGCTTCCTGGAGCCACTTTAGATTAAGAGAGCTTTATGGTTATTAAAATTATAGGTTTATGGCTCGGTCGTTGGTGATACATTGCTCCCTGCAGTCATGCAAGGTTTAGTACTATATGGATTATCCCTAGAGACTAGGTTTTCATAAATGCTTCTTCTCCATTATTATGTGGGCATTGTATTTTATTTAGCATGCATCATAATTATGTGTGTATATATATACATATATGTTGTAGTATCGGTATATTATTATGTATAAGCATGTTATTGGATATCATATGGTGATACGAACTTATTTAGTGAGGTCTTGCCATAGTGAATTTTAAGGATTGTCAGTTGTACTACTTGTTGGCCCTATATGGCACCTAAGAGGAAGGGTGAATTATATTTTTAAAATTTTCTTTTCAATATCAACTTAAGTCTTATTATCAATTTGAATTAAACATATAATCTAAGCAATAATTTAATGGTACAATTTAAATAACAACAATAACTTAAACAATTAAATTAAATGCATAAAAATAAAATATAAAGGGAAGAAGACACGCAAATAATTTATTTTGATTCGACGCAATCCACTTGCCCTACATCCAGTCCCCAACACCACTGTTGAGATTTTGTTCTTATTGCAATCAACAAGAATTCACTATACAATCCTTTTTCCAAGTTCAAGAATAACCTTTCACTCTCCCTTTTCTAAAGCTTAGGAATAACCTCACAACACTCTCTTTTCTAAGGCTAAAGGAGAACTCACACTCTTCTTTTTTTAGGCTCAAGAATAGCCCTATAAAAATATCTAACAACTTCACCAATAGCTCATATACTCTTAAGAATACTTAACAATAATGTATAAACACTTTCTACACTTTTTTCATACTTAAACAACACTCAACATTCATATTTATACTCATTCCAAGACAAAATAGCCATTTCCCAACATTCTTATTCATTAAATATTGTATTTATTGCAAATCTGCGCGTCGCCAACTTACCGTTGCATATTCTTGATGTTCGATCGACCGAATGAGGTCATTCTGTCGACTGATGGTCATTCGGTTGACCAATGATCTCATTTTGTTGATCTATTTCTTGATGTGGTTGACCTTCGCTTCCTTTGGATGACTGATGTCTTTATTCGGTTGACCAATGACCTTGTACACCTCATGCGGTCGATCAATGCCTATGCTGATAGCTTGCAACACCACTTGATATTTTCATCATTTTTTCTTCATTCTTCATCCAATTGACGTGAATTTCTTAGGGTAGCTTCTTGACACACTTTGATAATAGCTTGTACAATTACATAGCATTTGGAGCTCTAGTAGTTTACATATTGCCTTTCCAAAATCAGCTATACAGATTTTAAAACTCAACTGAGCTTGTTCAATAATCTAACTTGCAAACTTTATACAAACATTAATCAATACATGCAAAAACCAATTCCATTCAGTTCTTAACCAAATTCAACATATTTGGACACAAACAAAAAAATACTAATAAAATCTTAACACATTTTACACAATTACACAAACTTAGCACAATTAATTCATCTATTTACCAAATTCCCTTAACACAATAATCTAAACAATTTCATTCATTTTATCTACATACTTAATCAATTAATACAACTTCAATTTACATAAACTTTATCTAAAACATTATTCCAGGATTTACATAAGTTATACAAATTTCACTGAATTACCAACTTAATTACTTATTCATCACATACACTCCAAATATTAAACAAACACAACAATCTCTACAAATATATTAGTAGAAACACTTTTTCATCATGAAAGCAAAGGTGGAACCAACCCTTGGTTCAACAATCTCTCCCTTTTTGATGATAACAAAACCATGTGATATTAGAAGCACAAATCAAACCACTTAAACATGCAAACTTCACAAAAGTTAGGAGTCTTTTCTACTCCTTTCTAATATCACTTCTATCATTCTCCCCTTTTTGTAATCATCAAAAAGCATACAACCAATTACAAAAAGATGTAAAACTTGAATATAAATATAAAACTAGTCAAAAATACATATAACATCTACCATTTTCCCTTTTTATAAATATTTGATACCAATAAGCACAGAGCATACAAACAAGATACACTAGTCCTCTTCTAAACATATATTTCAAATCAATGCTCCCCCTTAATTAAACATACCAAGATATCATTCAAAATACAATAACATATGCATTCAAAAGAGGGACAAAGACAACTAAATCTCATTTAAAAGTTCTAAAATCAAATAGTCATCAACATAGATATCAAATATTGTTAAAAGGTGGTACCGATTGTTATTAAAAAAGGATTAAACTGAAAGATCAAATATTTGAAACCAAATATACTGAAAAAAGAGAGTTTTCTATACCAATTGTTAAAAAACATGATACAAAATGCTAGAGGACAAAAACTTGAAGCGAATTGTTGGAAAATAAAAACTTGATACCAATTATTCTTTTCTTTCAAAAAATATTTTTCAAAGTGAGATACCACTTGTTTACAAACATCATATATTGTAAAAAAATGACATGTTGATACCAATTGTAATAAAGACAATGCAAAACAATGATTGATAGAATCAATTTCATCAAAACAAATGTCGTAATACCAATTATTAATCTCATCCAAAATAAATAAAGGATGCAACACATCATCAACAAGTAAAAAAAAAAATAACACTTTTCATTTTTAAAAGTGATACTCCAAATAATCCATAACAACATCAAGATGTAAAAAAGTTCAAGATACCAATTAAAATAGCTTCATACTTGGCACTAAATGTTAAAAATATCTTAAGAATCTCACCTAATAAAAAATGCTATCAATGAATCCCCCTAAATTCATGCAATCTAATAAATCAAACTTTCACATAAAATGCATGAGAAGAATCATATCATCATTTAATC
>JAOXYD010070654.1:0-12652 GCA_028565735.1 Pinacopodium congolense | reverse complement strand
CAATTGAAGTGAATCTGAGTTAGGTTTAGGATTCACCAATCCTAACTTCTTGAAAATAGAAAGAGGCATTAGGTTAATACTCACACTCAAATCCTTCAAGGCCCTGTCTATATGCAAATCATCAATAGTGAAAGGAAGAGTAAAACTCCCTAAATCCTTAAGTTTTTGTGGCAATTTATTTAGCAAGATAGTTGAACATTCTTCATTTAACTTCATTGTTACATACTCTTCAAGCATCCTTTTCTTAGATAAAAATTCTTTTAAGAACTTAACATAAGAGGGAATTTGTGCTACAGGTTTAGTAAATGGAATGTTAATATACAATTTCTTAAAATTTTCAAGAAATCTTCCAAAAAGCTTATCTAATTATTTACCTTTAAGCCTTTGAGGATAAGGGATATGAGGTCTTATCGGATTGATGATAGGATCGATAAATAACATGGGATGATGCTCTCTTGTAGCTGATTCTTCTTTTCCTCTTTACTTTCTTCTTAACTCTCTTTCTCCTTACTTTTCTCCACTTCTTCCTCTTTCTACTTCTCCTCAACTTCCTTTAGTTGTTTACCACTTTACAATGAGATTGCCTTTGCATGCTCTCTTGGGTTAGCTTCAACAGTGCTAGGTAATGAACTCAGAGTCCTCTCCTTTAATAAACTCATAATCTAGCTCATCTGATTTTCCAAACTTTTGATAGTGTTCTTAATTTTGCGTCCTAACCTCAGTGTTGGAGATGTACTTTGCAAGTAATTCTTTAAGGTTGGATTTCTCTAGTAGCATGGAAGTGGAAGCCTTGAAACCTAAATGGGGTATCCTTTGAACATTAGATAGTTGTGGCTATGACGTCTAATCATTTTGCCAAGAGAACTTGGGTTGTTCCTCTAGCCTAAATTGTAGATGTTCGAAAATGGATCCCTTATTTGGCTATTATTATTGCCCATATAATAGTCCTCTTCTTACTCCTATGCAAAAAGGTTTCAATCCTGATCCTCTGAGAATGGATCGAAATCTCCACCATAATGCTCACATATAGCTATCTTAACATTGTGCATCAAACTATCAAACTTCTTTATAAGAACCTCCATCTGAATTGATAAGGCAATTGAATTTTCTACCACATAAGCATCTGTAGGTCTCCTAGGATGCCTCTCTATATGATATTAAAAGTTGTTAGTGGCCAGCTCCTCAATAAACTTATAGGTCTACTCCGGAGTCTTTCTCATTACATTTGCTCTTGCAGCTGCACTAATAGTGCTCCTAATAGTTGGTGTAACTTTGGTATAGAAAATATTAATCTACTGCCTTATGGAGAACTCATGACTAGGACACCTCGTAAACATATCTCTAAATTCACTCCCATGCCTTATATAGATTTTCATTTTTATATTAGGTAAAGGAAGTGATCTCCATCTTCATCTTAACAATCTTAACTAGTGGAAAGAACTTAGCCAAGAGTAACTTCATTCGCTCATCCTATATGGTAATAGATCCTAGCTTCCATGTGGCCAACCATGTTCTAATCTTGTTCCTCAGATAGAAGGGGAACAATCCTAACTTCATTGCATCATCCAAAACACCATTCTACTTGAACAGATCCCATATATCTAGAAAGGTTTCCAAATACATGTTCAGGTCCTCTAAAAGTAAACCTTTAAAATGCGTTGCCTTGACCATAGATATAATGCCATAGAGAATCTCAAAGTGATCTGTTGTGACCCTAGGCCTCACAATGCTAACAAAAGGTCTGTTGTTGTTCCTTATAGTAAGATCCATCATAATTTATTCCCTCCTCTCATCTTATTAGCGTACAGTCTCTTCTTATCGACACTCCATATTTGTGAACTACTCTTCTTTAACCTCTTCTTCTTCTACTTTACTTCCTTTAGCCAATCTAGCTTCTTTTCGTAACCTATATGTAGTTTTTCAATCTTAGTATCATGTGGTAAACCTTCGAGCTTTTGACTCTAAGTATGCATATAAAAAGCATAAAAAATGGAAATAAAACATGCCAAAAGCAAAGCAATCAAATAATTAATTTAAATATGAAAATAAACAAACGCAACAAAAAAAATCAATATGAGAATATCAACACTATCTAAGCTTAATATCTCATAACTAAGATCCCTAGCAACGATGCTAATGTGTTGCAATATAAACTTAAGCAAAATAAATCCAATTTAATCCTAGACCAATCCAAAGGAAAGCATACCTTGTCAACAAGTAGTATAAAACGGAGTAAACTGAGTATCGTACCTAAGATACCAAAGTATAAAAGTATCAAATGAAATGATGTCTGACTACTCAGATGACCAAGATTTGATTGAATAAAAAAATAATTAAAACATGTAACTAACGAAATATGCAATATGCAAACTATAAGTGAAATGCAATTAAACTTTACCAAAAGACAAAAAACTAGCTAAGGATTTAGATTCTAATAGGATAATCCATTAAAATTAATGGTGGAGGGTTGATTTAAGATTTACTTCACTCAAGCAAACATAACTAATGCATATAGAATCATCTTTTCTCTTTTAAACTCAAATTATCTATTTGATTAATAAATAACTTGGACAAAAAGCATTAATCACAAGAAGATTATAATTAAGTTCATTAATCTTATGAATCGTCATATAAGATACTAAAGTTGGTCTACTTTTAAGTTCATACCCAATTGATTTTTTGAAAATCAAACACCAATGGTTATGGAATTCAATCACCCAAGGTTCTAATCTAGGTAATAAAGCTAATTAGGAAAAAAATAAGCATTTAATTAGGCAAAAATCAACCAAGCCCAATCTATTCATAGCCCAATATTATCCTAACCTTAGCTAAAAACAATCTACTAACACATGTTCATCAATAGAAAACAAGTTAAAGTCATAACAATGGTTTCCATTAAATGAATCAACAAGATAGAGTCAATATAAGTGCTAAAACGAAAAATACAAGCGTTAAAACAAAAAATACAAATAACTATCAAGAAGATAGACACTCTTTGAAGATCTTTTCACCAAATAGTCACTTGAAAGCTCCTAATAAAAAAGTTTAAGTTAAAGAATAAACTTGGATAGAAAAAGAGACAAAAACCTAGCTATGGTGATGGATGAGAGGAGACTCTCATCAATGCTATCTAAAAGTGACAAAAATAAAGGTATTTGTACTCCAAAAAATGTCTGCTAGGGTTTAGAATGATTAAGTTTTTATTTGGTCAATGTTTCCCTAAGAATAAAAAAACGATGTTATTTGTTAACTCTATTTAAGTTCTAGAAATTTATAACTTATGTTCCTCTTTGTATTTTTTTTTCTCTAACTCCTTCTATACACCTCCAATCATAATGAAATTTGATATGTAGACTATTCACATGATGTGCTAGTACCCTATAAATTTTCATAGTATTTTTAGCTCTATAATTGCATCTAATTCCTTCCCCAAATTAGTTGTACCAAATCTAAAGCTTAACTGAGTTTATCTTGTTACTTCCTTTATGCACTCCTTATAGCTTGTCAAATAAACTTGGAATTTGGTCTGGAACTTAATAACATAATGGTTTAAAGTCATCAATTTGATTCCACACCTTTTCGAGTTCCATAAGTGCTCAAAATGCTCACAAAATTGCTTTTATTTGTGTCTTTAAGCTCCTTTTTTTATTCTTTTCATTCCTATTAAGTCCAAATAGCTTTGAACTTGCTATATAGTCAAAAGAACTCATAAAGAGGACAAATTTAAAGATATTTAGGTGTGAAAAATTATTAAAACATGGCATAAAAACCAATATAAATCACTCCTAACAGTTTTAAAATTAAAAAATAGAAAAATAAGAAAAAGATGTGTGTGAAAAATAAATAAAAATAAGGAAGAGAGAAGATTTTTGTGATAATAGAGAGATTTATTGCACCTACTTTTGGGGTTAAGAAGGGATTGATGTTTAAAGGATGATATGTTCATGTAATTTTTCTTATGCAATTTTCTTTAACTTTATTACCCATAATTTTCCATTTTCTATACCTTATCTAAGCCCCATTACAACCCTTATAAGAGTCCTTAAAATTTTTGGACCTAGTTTATTATTTAATAATGGTGATGTGATATATTAGTAAGCTTATGATAGAAATCCTTCTATTTATTTATTTTTATTCTCATAAATTATACCTTGAACACTCTGAGTGCATATAGTGAATCCCTTATGAGTGTATTGAACTCATGTGAACTTTGAATATAGAAAAATTGTTGGAATAATTATTCATTGATGTTGGAACATAAGGGTTGATTATATGATTTCTTGATTTTAATTTTGTTTTGATCTAATTCTTGACATATGATTGTTTTAACTGTGGATAGATGGGCTGAGAGAGAGAGAGAGAGAGAGAGAGAGAGAGTTGATAATTTTGAACTATTATTTGTTTGAGGACAAATAAAACCCTAAGTGTGGGGGCATTTAATAGTGCTTAAATTATACATTTTTTTGTTTGATTTTATATTTTAAAGCTTAGATTTTGAGGATATTATACCTAATTTTAGATTTAAAATATGTTAATTATTGAAATTGATATTGTTCACAAGAGTTTATATAAAAAGTTGTTTTTATATGCTTCGGATGCTGATCATGATTATGGAAAAATTTGGACAATTTTTTAGATTAAAGGATAGAAGGGAGGATGAAAATTAGTGAGATTCATGGCTTGGTCATGGCTTTTCCATGAGAAACATCAAGTTTGTTACAAGTCAATGTGTTTCACGACCCAGGTTATGACAGTGACGTAAGTCATGATTTGATCCACATAAAGAATCGTAGCCTCTCTCATAACCATGATTTCCTAATGTTTATACATGTCTTTTTTTTAATTCCTTATTAGTTTCAATTTTCAAGGTATGTTCTCTTTTTGATGTTATAAGAAATAGGTTGACGAAAATCTATTTGGTTGTTTCTTTTTTATTAGTAGCTATGATTTACTAAAGGGTGAACAAAAGCTAAGTGTGGGGGAACTTGATAGAGCTTAGAATTATTCTTATTTTATATTTAAAATTTTTCTTTTTTATTAGTTATCAATGTTTAATCTGATTATTTTACCTTTTTATGATTAGGAGTGTTAAAGAATGTTAAGAACTTAAATTTATCTTAAAAGAGGTAACAATTAAGTAAAGAAAGTTCAATTTGAAGGATGGATAAAAGCCAAAAGATAAAAGAATTTACACCGACTAACTGCGAGCAAGTGTAATAACTGTAAATACTAAATTGAAAAAATTGATTAGGATCACTACATAAGCTATAATTCTTTTGGAAATTAATTAACAATTTAGTTGCTGTAAATTTGATTAAGGGGATTGAAAATAAAATTTGTGGGACTCCTTTTAACTATTTTATGACTTATTTTTTGGTTTTCTTAGGGGTGCTATCATTTTTGTTTGGAATACGCATTAGGGCAATTTTTTTTTCTGACTACAGCAAAAGAAGCTTAGCCAATAGGCAAAAATGTAGCTATTGTTGTCTTTTCACTAAGGCAACATAATTAGTATTGTTAAATAAAGTGACGCTGTTATAGATATAAAGCAACACAATTTTTTGATTAGGCAATGAAATAAAAAACGTTACTTTAAGTTTTATCTAAGGCAACAGAATAATTTTAACATATAGCAATAATGATGAATGAATATAGTAACAGTTTGAATCTATAAGGCAACAAACTATTTTTTTTAGGAAATGATATTTAATAAAAAAAAAGCAAGAGTATATATTTTCTTTAGTAACGATAAGTTAATGTAAAAATAAGCCAACGTCATTGAGTAAGCAACAATCATATATACATTAATATTTATTATAAAGACAATAAAATATAGGATCAAAAGTAGCCATATATTTATTCATAGATACCATAGCCAAAATATAATAATTAAAATACAGATTTGTGGAATTCAGTCTTTAACATATTCAAAATATAATAACATATTCACTAACTAGAACATCGCTACTAATTGACAAATCTATTTCTTTTTCGTCGATCGGTTTACCTCCACCACTCACGTTGCCTACTCTACAAAAGCCTCCGCATCAAATATATAACCCTACACTGCTTTAGGGGTATTAGTAACAGAATCGAAAAGAGATTTCTCTGCTTTGCAAATTTTGCCTCATTTACTCTTTGTGCAGCTTTGAGTTCAAATGCAACAACTTACTCTGCTAACAACATAATACTTGCAACTTCCTCCTCAGTTTTCAAAGCACACATCTCTACTTTGTCAGCAATCTTAGACCTATTAGCTTCCTTCTACGATTCTTCATTTTCAGTTTGTAAATGACTTAACTCTACCTCATAGGTCATCAAATTTGCTTGACATTTGTAAATATCTTTCTGAGCAACCAAAAGTGCTTCATTCTCTCCACCAACAAAAAGAGCTTATTTTTTTATGATATCACCTTATGTCACTTAAAAGATTTTGACTAAATTTGAATAATGTGATTGAAACAATTTCCATTCTTATGTTGGCCATGAGTTCATCATGGCTATTCCCAACCTCTTCTGTCAAATAGATTAAGTAATAGAAAAAGAAAAATAAAATCAAAGCTTTAAAGGACTCCAATTGCAAATCTTTAACATACCTTCCATGTATGGTGGCTACTAGCTCTTCATAACACTAATAAAAATAGTGTTGACATGCTCTAAATATTTTCTACAACCATAAAGTATTTAAGTTCAACCATCAATTTAGCAATACTTTGACCAATAAGTCCACATACAAATCCAGTTGAACCATACAATACACCATAAATGTAGAAAATGCCATTCATGTTAGCTAAAACTCAAAGTAGAATAGTAAAACTATCATAATGGATATATCAACATGCTAAGCAACGACTATAGACCTAAGGATCCCATAAAAGATAAAAGCTTTAGTTATTTCCCATAAATTTGAGATGTGTTGCCTTATAAATGTATGCAGCAACTCACTGCCCTATAGTGAATTTACATCTTGGCCTTTTTGATATAAAGACACAAAAAATGTAATAGCCCACAATGAGTGAAATGTTAAATAAATTAGATTCTAGCCAATGACTGAATGATTTTAGCAACATATTGTAAAGTTATTGCAAACCTATTGTTGTTTAAAGTCTTTTGATAAGGGATCCATTGCCTGAAGTTCTACATCACTTCCAAGACTAATGCTTTACGGTGAACTCATTCGAGAAGAAGAAAAGATTAAAAAAAGGGATTGTTTATTATAAAAATTCTCCATCAATAAACAAATAAATCCAAATTTCTTTTCCTTGAGTACTAAATAATTGAAATGGCTAATAAGCATGCAATTTACCACAGTATTTGGCAACAGCCAAAAATTCTAATATTAGTTCCACAACATAGCAATTTACATTAAAGAATTAAGATTTAAACACATAACAATCCTTTAGAAGCTAGATAAAGTAAAGGGACAAAAAACCCATGTACAAAATTGCAAACTACTTGATATACCCAAATCGTGTCCCAATATTGACTGTGTTTTTCTAGAGGCTTGAGGCACTATTGGAAACAATACAGCAAAATTAGTTTTAGTTGAGGTATCTTGTCCAGTGAATGATGAGGCGTAATAGCTATTACAAAATGAAGCTTCAATAATTGGAGGATTTTGACCACAGAACCCTTGATCCATGCATATCAATTCTTGAACTGTTGAATAGAATAACATAAAATGAGAAAAAGACAATAGCAACATATCACCATTGAATAGAACAGAATAGAACAGAACAGTGGCATACTAGTCAAGAGAGAACGAACTAAGGCAAACGCATGAATAGCACGAACAAGCAATGGTGAGGGAACGAAATTAAAACACTTAAGAGACAAAGAATTGACACGAGGGAAACAGAGGTAGATGAAGTGTGACAAATGAACTGGAGTAGCAGGAACTAGCAGCGGACAGTGGGAGAGGAGATGAAGGTCGAAGCGTTAGAGGCAAAGGCATAAATAGGGGAGTGGAATATGATTTTAGATAAATTCTAATTTCATATGACAACATCAATAACTTTGTGCCTCTCAACAAGTCATGGGTTTTATGTATAATGTAATAAAAATAATTTATAAAAATTAAAATAAAGTATAAGAGTATTTAAAAGAAAATAATAATTTCAAGTAATTTCAAATATTAAAAATAATTTGATCATATAAAAAAACAACACTTTGATCGTTGCTTAAAGTTAATTTAAATAGCAATGGTTTCAATTGTTTCATATTTATGATTTTAATGCAACAATTTTTTTAATTTTGTTGCCTTTTTTAGCATATGGTAACAAATTATTATTATCGTTGCTTTTCAATGCTATTAGAGGCAAACCTTTAAAAACTATTACATTATACTAATTTTTAACAACAGTTCTTTAAACCATTACAAATTTTTTGTTACTTAAAGCTCTTTTTGCTATAGTGTCTCTTTCTCTGCTTCATAGTCCTCTTTCTCTATAACCATTAGTGGCTCAACTTTATGTCTTAGTTAAAGGGATTTAAAACCATTGGAACTGCATAGATTATGAGATCTCTTCTTTTTAATGTTATTTTATTTTTTTATTAAAAGTATTGAACTTTCTTCTTTATTGATGTCTATGATTATTTTGGTTAATTGCTAGGGTGTCCAACTAGTTAATTAATTTTTATGATTTGTAACTATGTTAAATATTAGGTCCTTAATTGTTCAATCCGTCAAAGCAAAGTAGAAACTATGATTTAATAATTTGCAATGTTAGAAATTGTTGTTTTTTAGGAGGAAAGTTTAACTAGGTTAAATAAAAAGGCTAGTACTTATGTTATCTAACTTCATTGGTTTTCCTAGTTTTTAATGTTATTGTTTAGTTAAATCTTAGATCATATCTAGGGTTAATTAGATCATGTGTTAAGATTAGTTAATCATAAGAAAAGATAGCAATTAAAATTGTATAATGAATATTTAATTGAAAATTTGATAATTTTATTTATTGATGTTAAATTAACATTTACAATGATTGATGTGACATAAGAGCATAGTTTGTTTCACTGACTTGCCTTTATTTATTTAGAAAATTGTCTAGTAGCTATTAAATTAATTTTTTATTTTAATTATTAGTATTTCAAGTTATTCAACCTCCCCTATTTATAAATAATGATAGTGAGCATTATAATTCCTTGTAGGAACTATCCTTAATCCTCATACTACATTCATTGTTATTATAGGGGTTAGAGTTTATATTTTTGTTGTAGACAACATAACTTCTTCATCACTTCAAATGCAATGTCTTCCTTTCATCTTTTAGCTTATTCTCTCACATCTAAATGACTCTTTGTTATTATAGTCCTAATTATCTTCAATATATTGATAATAAAGTGATCTCTGATCACCACAATCCAAAAGTTAAATGTCTTATTATTATTATTATCATCATCATCAACAACAACAACAACAACAACATTATTATTATCTTTTAAAGTGGGACATTTAGAATCAATGCCTAAAAAAGTTGTATTTTAAGTCTTCTTAGGATAGTCAATTAAATTTTAAACACAATAAGGTGCAAGTTTATTTAATTTGATAAGCCTATCATCAAACTATTATAAAAAGTTGCCTAAGAACAATTCCAGAATGCTTTTTCGAGGTCTTTCCCCATTCATTTCCTAGCCCTATTATGAGATATATGCTTTGCACACATCCTATATACAGAAAAAGACATTATGTAATTTGTGCTTGTCATGAGTCTTTGAAAATTTAAATCACATATTGATTACAAATTAATAGTATCAAATGTACAAAATTCACTAAGATTAATATAATACCTTTGAATATCTAATATCATTGTGATTTTAGTCCCATGTTCAAGCTATAAATCAATTAATAATTTTAAATAAACCATGTTTAATTGTCACTTTTACCCACTTAAACAATTACACTAGACCATGGGATACATGCCATAGTTACCATAAATTCTTATGGCTTTTAAAAGTTACCCTAATACTTTCTTTTCAAGAAACAACCATTCATGATGATTATAGATCTTATCTTTCTCCACTCCATTTTTATGGTAGCAAAATAAAATGCATATCTTGTTTATTCCTTCTAAATTGAAACTCCATTGTAGAACTTTGATTCATTTCCTTCAACTTACTAATGTGATTATAAAGCATGCCATGTTCATTGTGCTACATTATTGAATTTGCTTGTAAAAACTTCCTCCTTTCATACTTGTAGATTCTGGTACTAATTGATAAATTAGCTTCTCCTTGCTTTCTTAAAAAAAATTTGATTTTATTACTAGGCTTGTCAAAGATTTTTTTCTTTGAAATGTCTAATAATGTTGTTCAATTTAACTAAATTTACTTTATTCGCTATATTTCACATATGCTTTAGCTTTTATGTTTTCAAATTTCAAGCACTTATCTTTCCTGTTATATAAACTATATAATTAAAAGTTGACATCTCTAATCACAATGGTACCTAACCCTTTTAGTTTCATTCATTTTGAACTTAAAATAAAACCTTGTTATAGCCATAACACAAATAGCCTCCTTCCAAAATTCTTTTTACACTATTTAAAACCATCCCTAATAACCATTTTTTGACTAGACCTCTTTAAAGTTACATCAAATTCTTTAGCAATGATATATTCATCACTATTTGAAAAGAAACTTCTAGGATCTAAGGTGCCTATGTACATTATACCATGATCAACATCAATACTAATATCAAAGTTTAAGTCATAATCATTTACATTATGACTATACATTATATTGTGATCACCATGAATTGTTGCCACATTTTAAGCTATTATACTAATTTTACATTTCAGTATTTTAACCAAATATTTCTTTCCATGATTCTAATTGAAATAAATATCTTTTTTTTCATCAATTAACAACATATCGTCAATAAATTAGTGTAATACCTGGTTTTTTAAATTTGGGGGTTAGAACCCTAGACAATGGCTTAGAAGTGATGTCATTGGAAATTAGTAAAATTACATTTCATTCACATACATATTGTTGAACCAAGGGAGGTTCCAATCTTAGTTTTGATGATAACAAAACATCATTATTACCAATGATTTGAGTTTGTATAGTGAAAGTCAAAGATAGGTTATTTCAAGATGACTCCATGTGTAAAGTTTAAAGTTCGGAGGGCTAAGATGAAGCTAAAGGAAACACAAGAGTTATGAAAGCTACAAGACCTTAGTTATGGTGTCTTGCATATAATTGTAAGTTTCACTAATTGTCCAATTGATCTAGGGGCTCATTATTGATCATGCCTTACATGTAGTTCATCTTAAGATGCATGAAACTTCATTTGATTACAAATCCACTTTGTGAAGTTAATTAAATCATGTTGATATGTTTTATGGTCTCACATTATTTCTTGAAACTTGTTTTAAGTCTTAATTAATGTTTAGATAGTTAAAATTTGCTTTAGCCATTCGTTTGGTTTAAGCTCTTTTGTTATCATGCCTTAAATTTGTCCACATTTGAATTATTATCATTCAATTTGATTTTTTAGTACCCAAATAATTTTTTATTACTTCAAAATTATCATACACATTTTTCCTAGGGTATTAATAGTGTACTAGCATTTTATTTCATTTTTTAAGCTCCTAAAAATTGGATTAAGCTTTAAAAAGATAGATTACTTAAAGTTGTCTCGGAAAGCTCCTTCTTTCCTTATTTAGAATTAATTCAAGTTAAAACCTAAAACGTTCATGAAAAACAAAAACAAGCAGTCACAAAATAAAACCTAGCAACATCCTAGACCTCTCAATACACTCAAATATCGTTTTCTTGCCCTCAAAAACAAAATTGAAAGATTAACTTTCACAATCTCTCCAAGCTGTCTCTCTCTACACTATTTCGGTTTTCTCTTATCCCTATCATATTAAATCTATTTGATAAATTGTGAAATTTGTATTTTCTGTTAGTTAAGTTGTGTATGGATGTGATTGATCATAGTTTCGAATTTTTGGAGTGATTATAATTATTTAATAGAACATAAACTCCCAAATATATCAAATATGTTTCTGTTTGTTCTGATCTATCTTAGATATTGATTCTTGACACATAAATCTGTTTCAAAATTTCTGGTTTTGTGATTTTATATTTTTTTATAGTTTATAGAGGTTGTGTGAGTTTTGTTTAGATTTTTGAAAGATTATATCTTAGGTTTTAAGATTGTTCACTCCAGAAGTGTCGAATCTATCTAGATTTTTCTTTGTTAAATTGAAACGTGTTTCTAGGCATTTTAATCAATTTATAAAATCCTAAAAGAATTATTTTCTGATTCTTTATGTGTTCTAAAGTTAGATAAAATTTTGTTTCAAATTTTGTGAAGGCAATTTGAGTTGGTTTTAAAATAATTTTTTGGATATACCTAAACTATTACTGTTTTCTATTTTTGTGTTAATTGCATATTTGGATTACATAAATCAGTTCTGGGTGTGTGAGCTTGTGATTTTTGGTTTGTTTATGATCTTATGATTAACTAGGTATTTGTATTTTTATTGTTTAGCACTTATATCTTCTGTTTACGGTTCATATTTGCAAACTGCTCAAATCTGTTCAGAATTCGTTCATTTACTTTCATACATATATTTGAGCATCCAAATCAAATCTATTTGCTTCCAAATTGTGGTTTTTTGTTTGTTTAAGTCCCAGAAGT
>JAOXYD010070653.1:0-26271 GCA_028565735.1 Pinacopodium congolense | reverse complement strand
AAGAAAATCAAAGAACATTCAAGAATATACACATAAGAACATGAACTTTGATTAATCCAAAAAACAGGAGAAAATAAGTAATGATCTGATTTAGAAAAACCTCTATGATGGTTTAGATTTAAAACTCGAATTACAAGTGTTTGAAGCATAAACTACATAAGAAAATGTAAGAGAGAAGTAAAAGCTTTTCTAACTAAGGTTAGATTTGAAGTCTACAGGTTAATCCTTTGTTTTTTGTGTTTTTCTTGTTGTATGTAGATACCTTGGACCTCTCACATGTGCTAGAAGAAAATAGAATGAATTAGGGACATGTCAGAGTTGAAATCTTCAAGATTTAGAGCTGAAATTATTGTCTCTAGAGAGTAACGACACCCTACCTCCCAGCAATGGCACCTAAGAGGGTGCCGTTACTACTCAAATTTGACAACAATAAATGGCCCCATGTTCTTCATATAACAGCACCCTAACAGGGGGCCATTTATGAGAAAATTCAAGAGAAATTCTTCATGTTTTTGCTCCAATATTCATCATTAAGCTCTACCCTACAAATTAAAAATAATAAGATATTAATTTAACACTTAAACACTGAATTAGGAATTATAATTCAACAATTTAACCATTAAAACTATATCAATTTAACCCCTAACAATTACCTTAAACAAAGTTCAATTCAAATTGTTAGGTGTCTAGAATCAATCCTCGTGGGTTTGATATCAGTTATACTATAAGTTATTACCTGTATACTTGCAGTGTAGCTAAAACCAGCAAACAACCTTCAAGATATTGTCTTCATAACATAGATGATTTAGATCTTCTTGAATGCTTAAGTTCAAGAGAAAGTGAATGTTAGAAGTCTTATGCCATTGTTACAGTTTCATCATTCTCAAATTCATATAGTTTTTGCATCTTATTTGATAATGTGATTTGGTTTATGTGCTTGTGTTTTAGTTTTGTTTTTGGAATAAGCAAAAGTTTAAGTATGGGATGTTAATAAGGTTGTATTATAAGATAATTCTATAATGGTTTAATGTGTTACTATGCATGTTTATGATGAAAATTGCATGATTTAGTCTTAGTTTGATGTTATTATATTTTTTAATGATATTTAAGTGTTTTAATGTGATGTTTGTTGATCTTAGGTAAGAATTCTATCACTTTGGTGTGAATATCTAATGCACATTCAGGTGGAATTTACTTAGGAGGCACCTATGGACCTAGAGGAGATGTGGAATCAAGTTGAGGAATTACATCATCAAGTTAGGAGGCTCTATACCAAATATCAAGGCTATATGACGAATCATGAAGAGTGCACAAAGGAAAGATCAAAACAAACTTAGATGAGGAAATAGATTTGGTACAACTGGGTTTTCGAAGGCATTAGATGCACTTATAGAGATCCAAATGTTATGAAATATTATAAGTGATAGAACAACATGTAAGGAGTTTACATATCAAATTTCATGATATTTAAAGGTCTTTAGAGGAAGATATAGAGAAAATACCGACCAAAGCTAAAAGTTAGAAAAGCTGAAGTGGCGGGATGACATGGATTGAATTACATTTTTATGCCATTTTGGGTATTAGAAGACCTAAGGAAACCCTAACAGCCACCATTCTGATCCTAGGAAACATCCAAGACAAAAATAAAGGGTTATGGGAAGAGAAAAACATGAAAAGACTCAAGAATAAGGACAAGATTAAACCAGTTTTATCCAAATTTCCATCAAGAGGTTCATCATCATCATCACTAATTTTCTCTTTTCTTTTACTTTCCTTTCGATGTTTAATTTTAATATTGTTTATTTTAATATGATTATGGATTGCTAAGTCTAGTTTATGGATTGTTCTTGAATTGTTTATTCAAATTTTACCATATTCATTTAATGCATGGTTGTTTGTGTTAATTGATAAGTTTATAATCACTTTAAATCGAAAAATTATTTTGATTTATTTAAGTTAGGGTGAGAAACGAGAGTTGGTAGCTTAATAGACCTACAATTAACTGATTAATATGTAATTGAATAAAGATCTTAATTACTTGTTAATTTTCCTTAAGATTGCTTCAAATCCAATTGCATTATTTAGTAGTAGTGTTGTAAACCGAAAGGTTACAAATCAACTTTTAGGTATTTCAATTGGGATTAATTGGTTAGATCTCAAGAGAGGGTAATCAACTATTGGATAACTAGGATAAAAACCAATTAAATAAATAAGGTAAAAAGAAATTTAACAAGGATAGAACAACCTGTAAGTCTCCCTTATTGAGTATCTTTGAAATTCAAATTTTTAGGTATCTATATTCAATCCTCATATGATCGATATCAGTTATACTATAAGTTGCAACCAATATACTTGCAGTGTAGCTAAAACTGGCAATCAACACACATTAGAGCTAAAGGGATATCTTAGAAAAGGGATGTGTAACAAATGAAGGAAGACATCAAGACTAAAATAATTAAGAAGTAATAGGTTCATCTATGTAATATTTGGATGTAAATCTTGTCTTGGTGGTTTCAATACTTTAAGGGTTCACTCATTAATTACATGATCATTTGATCTTAGGTACATTGCATATCATGTCTCATAATCAAAAGGATTTTTGAGGAAGCTTTTAAGGAAAACCCTTTTGATCATCAAAACATCTCTGAGAAATTTTTTAAGTATGTTTAAATCAAGTTTTTTAAAAATTGAATAGGTTTTGGAAATAATTTTAGGTGTATTGATTGACAAATATAGCCTATTAGTCAATTAGTGATAGAGTTTTATTCATACTAGTTGACTAGTATAATTGAGTGATCAACTAGTATTTTAAATGAATGAGTGACAATATTTCTAATAGATAAATTTCAAGTTGAATAACACCTGCCACTAAGTAAAATAGTTCCCATTAGTCAACTAGTGTGTGTGAGTAGTCAACTAATATAGGTAAAGATGTTAATTTAGTATGGCATTAGGTGTAGACTTGTCGATCAATAAGGGTTTTTAATTGATCAATGTGCTAGATTGGTCAACCAATATGCTTGTCTAGGTGATAAGTAATAGCTAGTTTTAGTTTTTAATGAGTGGAAAATGTGTCTAATAGTTTTTAAACAAGAAGTAACACATAGATTGAATTCCTAACTAATTTTTGGGAGGTATAAGGATATAAAAATATTCTATTTTTTTATTAAAGAAGTTTAAGATTTTGGTTTTTTGAAAAAAAAAATAGTTGTGTGATCTTGAGAGCAATAAGGAGTAAAAGGGATTGTTAAAAGCATTCAAAGCTAGTTATTACATTAATTGTTGGATTGAGCCCCTTGACATTGATTTTATCTAATAAGATAATACTTTAGATCAAATGTGCATACTAGTGATAGTAATTAGTGTTGTAGAATAGTGTGTAGTAATAAAAAAAAGGTATAAAGTGGCTAAGTCTTGAAGTTCCACTAAATTCTTCAAGAGACTCCATAAATAATATGATTGATCTCATATTATCACCACACAAAAGTAACTAATCATCAATAATGCCAAGTTAAAGATATCTAGCTTCTTGCATTTATTGTGGAAGATGAAGTTCATAGAATCCTTGAAATTGTGACTAACAAACATGGAGAGAAATTCATTGCACAAAGTGAAGATATAAGGGAACAGGGAATCTCCTTGTTTAAGTCCTTTTTCCCCTTTGAAAACATAGGCTAGTTCACTATTAACAAGTATAATAAAGGAGGTTAAAGTAAAATATTGTATAATCTATTCAATGAAGATTTTTAGTAATTCAAAGGACATGAGCATATCCTCAATGAAATCCTAACTAATTGCTCAAAAGTTTTATGAAGATTGATCTTATAACACAATTTTCATTGTTTTTTCTTTAAATATTCCTTAAATAGGTATTGTGCCAAAAATATGTTATCCCTAATGTTCTTACCTTTTAAAAAGACTATGTAGGAGAGATTCACTATCGGACTCAAATCTTGCTTTAGTTTATAGGCTAAAATTTTATAAATGAATTTATACAAGGTATGACCACAAGAAATGGACCTTGTTAAATCAAGTGAGATTCCAATTATTAGTTTTAATAATGATAAAAAAAACTTGTTATTAATAGATTTTTTGTGTTAAAATTTCTTTGAAAGTTGGGAATTTGGATGATGACCATGAGCATATATTAGAGCCTAAAAAAAGTTTTTTGGAATTAAAATTAGAGTTCAAGAGGAAGTTAATTCATTAATAAAATGGGAATGGTGAAGCAAGCATTAGAGCCTAAGGGATACAATATGAAGAGCAATAGATCAAGACTGAGCAAATTAAGTTTTGAATAGGTTGAACTTTGTATTCTAAGTCTTGTCTTGATCTTTTCAATGCTTGAAGGGCTAATACATGATAATTACATTGTGTATTAGTTTCTATATAGGGTGTTTACATAATCATTTGCATTTAGGAATCATGCATTTAGGAATTCATAATTGAGATGAAGATTTAGGAAAGGTTTTAAAGAAATCTCGCTTGAAGTGTCAAGATTTTTTCAAGAATTGTTTTAGTACGTTTAACTTATATTTTATGAGAAAATTAGTTTTTATCTCTTTATGCATCAAAATGTTTTTTTAATTATGTGAGTTTATTTGAGTACATTTGAATGTGATTAAGTCAAAGTTTGATAAAAATAATTTTTTTGAGAAGATTAGAAAACCCTTAAATAGGTTTTGAAGTGATAAAGATAATGTTTTTTAGAAGCTTAGAAAACCCTTAAATAGGTTTTGAAGTTTTAGGAAGCTTTTTAAGAAGTACTCAAATTTCTATAAATCAAGACATATTTTGTATTTGAGTTTATTTGAAATGTAAGTATTTAAAATTAATTTAAGAATGACTTAAAACTTGTGTGAAACATTTTTTTTAAGAGAAAGAAAGGGTTTTTGAAATGTTTAGAAATTTTTCGGAATTGATTTTAACTTGAAAAGTTTCAAAATGTACTTAAAATTGCATAAATCACAACACTTTAAATTTTTAATTTCAAATGAAAAGTCTTAATCATAAAAATCACTTTGGGTAACTTTTTAAACATGATTGGGTCAAGTTTGAAGTGTTTAGAAGTGTTTTAGAAATTATTCATTCAAGATTTGAAGAATTTTATAGTGGCTTAAACCCTATAATGATGAGTTCAACTCTACTGTTGTAGTCATGTTGTTTTCCAGTAACTAATACAATAGTGGCATGAATGACATCATTATAGTCATGATATTGTTCCAATATCTAAATAGTAATTTATAATGGTGGTATAAATGGCACTATTATAGACTAATGCCTTTATAGACTTGTAATGACTGGGATTAATAATGCCATTATAGTATGTCATGTGTGCTCTGACAAATACTATAATGGCTAGTTTTTTTTAGTCTTAATAGTTATGTTATTAAGAGTAACCACTAGTTCTAACTTCCAAAAACATTTTGGGTATAAGAATTCAATAAATATATGTTCCAAGTATTATTGAAAAATCTTTATTTATATTTTATGGGTTAAATGAGTTTTGGCTTATTTTGAGATAAGTCTGTGAGTTTTGAGAAAATGTTTATGATTGTTAAGTTTATAAGTTATGTTACATAATATTTCCTAAGTCTTGTGAGACCCATGAGCATTAAGATTATCAAGTAAGATTTTAAGATTATGTACACTTGTTTTAGGGGGATAGTTACTAAAGTTTGTTAAGAATTCATTTGTAACCTTTAAAAGAAAATTATTATGGGTTCCTCTCCATGATTTGAAAGAAGATTGTGTAAGATTTCTATTCATCCATTTGAACAAGGCTTTAAAAATTTCTCTTTGCCCTAATGAAGATTGTTTCTATAGTGAATTTTCTAATAAGTTGTTGGAGAGTGGATGTAGGATAAGAGTTAGTTAGTCTAAACACTATAAAAATTGAATTATAATTTTTATCCGTACGCTCTTTAAATTGTGGTTAAGGAATGCATATATCATAAAATTAGAGTTGGCTTAAACTTTGAACTTTTAGAACATCCGATTCACCTGCTCTTAGGTGCCATATTAGGACAGATAATTGATATCAAAGTTACTCACACTTAGTGTTTAAATTTCCAATGAAATTAGTGAGTAAAGATCAAATATGAATAATTTGAATACATAGACATGTTCATCTTTGTAAGTAATGTTACATTTTTAGATGAAAATGAATTTTCTTATTAAAAAATTAGAATGAAAACTTTCCCGATAGAAGGAAGTATAGATTTGTGGGAATTGTGTCCAATGTCCTTTTATTTCCATTAAAGAAGTACATGATTCCTAAATTAGAAGAAGAAGAATGGAATGATAATAATAAGAAATTTATTTCTTTATATTGGTCCTTATATAGCACCTAAAAGGGGATGAATTAGGAGATTATAAATTTTGATATAGTTTTTCTTAGTCTTTTTTTTACCTAAATTCTCTCCTAAACTAAATGAAGAAATTATTTTAAAAAATCAATAAACAATATATTATAATATAAATTAAAATGTATAAGTTCAAATAATATAATGAACAATATGATAACATAATTGAAATAAGACTAACTTGAAAATAAAAGATATAAGGAAAGATAGGAGTCAATCAATTTACAGTGGTTTAGTGTTTAATTTCACACTGACGTCCACTCCCCAAGTCCTTGTTAGAAATCTCACTATCAATCTTAATATTACAATCACTCTCTTTTTTCATAGACTCTAGGATAACCCTTACAATCAAATTTTCTCTTTTCACAGGCTTTGGAGTAACCCCTTACAACAACTCAATTTTTTATAGGCACAAGTGTAATCCTTATAATATGTTTATCTCACAACTTTATTACCCTAAATCTATACTTCAAAAGACCTCAACTTGATTAAACTTAAGTGTTTAAAGGGTTTAATACCATAATAAATAATGTATACATAAAACACCTTCCTAAAACATACCAAAATCAACCAAAACATACACTCAAAATCTTTCACTACTTAATATGACACTTCCTAACACTTCTTCACACACTTTATGATTAAAACAAACTCAATACACTTGTTTATATGTGAAAAATTGTCCCATTAGTTATTTATAGCTGTTAGGTATCATTACAATTTGCTAGTTTACCATTAAGAACTAGCGGTTTTAGCCCGTTTCATCAAATCATTGGTTGATTAGTCACCTACACTAGTTGACTATTACTCTTAATTAGTTAACTAGTCTAAAGAAAATTTACACAATGGTCAACTAGTTCACGAATACTAGTCGAACATTCACTGATAACTAATCCTTTGCCAAATTGATTTTTAACATAATTTAACACACCTTAAAATGCGAACTAGTTTTTGACATAATTTAACACAACTTAAAAGATTCAAATTCGCTCTAAATAAAGTCCTAATACTTTCAAGCACTTTATTTTCAACCCTTAACATAACTTAACAATTTTGCAAACACTTTTTTACATAAATCTTAACACAATCACACAATCTAATTTTTTCCAAAAAGGTTTTAGTATGTTAAAAGGATCGTTGAAAAAAAATTGCAAAAAACTCCTCTTGATTATATAAAACCTATATGTCTAAGGACTAAGTATGAATGCAAAATACATTATTTAAGCCCTGTAATACTATGAAAATATCAAGATAAGATTTACAATAAAAAAAAGGTATAACTTATTCATTCAGTATCCTAGTGCTTGATCTTTTATTCATCAATTGGATCTTCATATATTATAACCTTTGCTCCAATACTATAACTTGGGCTCCAAAAGTGTGTTTTCTAACCACCTTTATCTTCAAACCCACACTTTATTTTCAAACCCATCTTTCCAACACTTCAAATGTAATAATACAATAGTAGTAATATTTTATCAACATCAAAACCTAAGTTGAACCTCCCTTTATTCAATACTTTAAATAGTGGTGCTATTCATATTTTGTTTTGTGCATTAGATAGAAATATTTTCAATAAAATCTCTATGTGTGAGTCTGCTAATGAGAGTTAGTGCAGTTTGGAGACTTTTTTTTTTAAGGAACTATTGATGTAAAAGAAGTAGAGAATGAGGAAGTGGAAGAAAAGCTGTGAAACATTTGCTTAATGGCCAATGATAATAATAAGGTACTCTCTTCCCCAAATAAATCTACTTCTAATAATGATGATGATGATTCTGATCTTACTTATGATAATTAGTTAAGTGTTAAGAAATCATGAGGTTGATAAGGAAGAAACTTTCTTCCAAACATAAGGAAATTGTGCAACCTTTAAAAGAATGTATGTTTTATAATGAGAGACTAAAAAAATGCATTACATATTAGATGCTAAGAATATGGAAATTGTCAAGCATAATGATGATGGAGATAAATTGTTATATAAGAATGAGAAATTGAAAAAGGAGATCATTGACTTCAAAGAATCATTGTCAAAATTTACTTAAAGGAGTGAGAAATTAGTGAGCATGTTAGGAGCTCAAAAGAGCATAAGTGATAGGCACAGACTTGGTTTTACTCATAGAAGTACAACAAATGTCAAAACCACTTGGGAAGGGTAAGAACTTATATTATAAATGTACCTAGGTTCTCACTTGAAAAAAGTAGTATTAACTTCTAGATCCCAATCTAGAAGACAACATTATGTATTCATGTATGGAATTAGAATAAATATTAGGAAGAAAGTTCATACAAAAATAATAATAAGCACAATTTTTACAGAAATGCACGACCATACGATGATGCATTTAAGTCACATGAAAGGAAAAAAAAGTCCAGCATATTTTCATGCTCCTTACAAGTATGAATACAACACTATTAGCATATAAAATTCACACCCTAGATCACAAAATCATCGAAGACAAAATAGGCACAACTTCTATGCAAACACAAAGTCTCATTCTCATTCATCTAGGGGTCATAGTGTGCATAATGGTTTACACGCTCATAATTCCTACATGCAACCTCATTTATTTAAGTCTCATCGTAGACATAATGGTATGACTCATACTAACACTTCACATGTGCATAAATACAAGGGTTAATAGTCAAAGAAGTGATCAATCTTTTTACATTTTTTCAGTTAAGTGATCAAACTTTTAAAATTTTCAATTAACTTATTAATGTTTAAAACGTTAACCAGATGAGTGAAAAACGTTGACACCATTAGTTATTTGACCCAACCCGGATCCGATCTATTCTGACTTGACCCGACAACCGGATCTGACCCTTTCCACTTTAACCTTTTTACCTTTTTCGGTTAATTTTTTAAATGTTAATCACTCAATTGATTATTAATCTAAAATTTTCATATTTTTCAATTAAGTGACTAAGCTTTGAAAATTTTTCAATTGAGTGATTAATATTTAAAAAATTAACCAAAAAAGGTAAAAAGGTTGGAGTGGACCGGATTGGATCCAGGTTTTTAGGTCGGATCAGATCAGGTCAAGTTGGATAACAAATGGCGTCAGCATTTTTTACTCATCTGGTTAACTTTTCAAACGTTAAGCACTTAATTGAAAATTTTAAAAGTTTGATCAGTTAATTGAAAAAATGTGAAAAGGTCGATCACTTCTTTGGCTATTAACCCTAAATACAATTATAGAATCATAGCCTATATACGTTCAAGGTCCTATCATTACCTTATAAAAGATTACAATGGCAAAAATAAGCTTGAAATGTACATTTGCAAAAGGAAAGTATAGGAATCATTATCATTCACATAATCCATATCTGATTTTTTTTTGGGTGATTTTATGTTGAAAATTTTTATTTTTTCAAACAAAGATGTTTAAGAAAACCATTTAAAATTTTGGGTAGAAAAAGGTATAAGAAGACCTAAGTTCATATGAGTATCTAGTGCACATTTATTTTCTTATTTTATAGTTTGACATCAATTGGTAACAAATGGATGTCAAGAAATGAAGCAAGTGGTATCTCTAACAATAAGTGGAAAAGGAAAGCTTATCAAGGATCCTTAAATGAGCCAACCAAGTAAGAACATTATTGAACCAAGTGAGAATTAAAGAATGATTTAATGATTAGTGATATAAAAAAGAGGTACACCTTTTCTTTTGCATTGATAACATTTAAGAAATTTGACTTGAAAATACATTTTGGAGGTATAAACTTAACTTGAGAATTTTGGATTCACAAAAATTTTGGGTAGAAAGATTTATTACGTGTGTTTAGGTTAAGAAAGTGTTATTGCATAAACAAAGTAGAACAATTTGAAAAATTACTCATGCATAACATTTTTTTTAATTTAGTGTATTGCATTGAAATTAGTATGTGATTTGAAGAAACAATTTTAGCATGTGTATATTTTTCTTCTTATGTGATTAAATTTTTCATGATATATAAATTTAGGGGAAATACAGCCTTTGGTATTTTTCTATTGTTATTACAAGATTCTAAGAGAAGTTTATGTGATATTAAATGTCTTCTATAAAGGAAGTTACATTTTGAATATTATTTATATTTATCATTGTGCTTTTTATGCATAATCTATTATATGATTTCGTTCATGCTTTATTACTCCATGAAACATTAATGTATATATTTAAAAGGGTAAAAAATGGTTGTAATGCATGAATTAAGGAGGAGTGAGGTTTACATGGCGAAAACATATGGTGTTTAGATCTCTTCCATAACATATTTTTTGTTATAATATTATTGCATAAATTTAAGGGAAGAGAATAACGTTTTTAACATGTATTATTAATAAAAGAGGATAAATTTTGCATGATTAAAAAAGAACTAAGATTGATTAATAATAGGTCTCCTTAAAAATTTTTTGTAAAAATATGTATACTCTTTGACATTTGTGTGAGTTAACAATTAGTTTCATTAACAATTAGTATCATAGTTTATAAAAATTGTTATCCTTTTGTAATTGTGTATGCATTTTTTTATTTTCTTGTGAACCCCTTACAAGCCCTATGGCATCTAAAAAGGAGGATGAACTAGATATTAAAAAAATTTCTTCTAAACTAAATAATATAAGACACTTAAACCAATGTTAACTATATGCAATTTCTAAATTAAAATTCAACTTATATGGGATGCCAATGTTTATATAAAAATAGCCAAATTCAATCAATTATAAGACAAATACAACTGCATAAATATAAAAAGGAAAGGAAAAAGGATATGTAGGGATTTATAGTAGATTGAAGATGCCCACTTTCTCTAATTCACATTTAATAACTAAAGCAATTTAAATCTTCTTTACTCATAGTGAGGAAAAACCTATTAATAATATTTTTAATGGTAAAGAGAATCTTATAACTTAAGCAACAACTAACAATCTCAAAGTCTCCAATTTATCACACAAGTATACAACTATAATGGTGTTTCAATTCGAGCTCAATAATAAAATGAATTCAAACTTTTCAGGTATAAAAATTAAGTAAAATAAACCTCTTGGAAGTTAAACAAACAAGAAACAATTAATCAAAATGGAAAAAATGGATTTAAAGCATAAATGAATGAGATTAAATAGTATTTACTCAGGAACTCACAAAACTTTGAGTAAAATGATACTAATCAATAAATAAAATTATTCTAATCTTCTAAAGACATCAAATCAAATTAAATAAACTATAAGACAATAAATTGAAATGAAAATAAATTCTAAAACAATCAGATTGAATTAAAAAAACACAAAACTCTCAAACTTAAGCAATATGGCTCTGTAGGCTTAAAACTATCTCAAAAATGGAATGAAGATGATAACCTATGAATTAGAACTCTTTTGAAGGTTTAAACAATTAGAGTATAATGGTTTAGAAACCCAAACACATATCTGCAACTCAAGAGATGAGTATTAAAGATGAAGAAGCAAGAATACTGGAATAGTTCAAGGAAGGTGATATTGTAAGCTCTAAACTCATTCTAAAACATTTCTTGTTCAACAAATGTGAATATGAAGGGTAAGAAATAGGGTTCTAAGGTAAAAGACTATTAGATAGATTATCTAGCCATTGCAAATGAGTAAACATCGAGATTTTTGTTAAAAAGGAAAGTACCATTATGCAATCGGACATCAATAGTGATTTTTACGTTTATTAATGATGTCATTGTGCATCTTATATAACTTTCATTATGCTTTTGTACATTCAGCTTACAATGGCTTTACAATAATGGCATTGTTGCTCTCCCCAGTAAGTTCCATTATGTTACTTGAAAAGCACAAAAATGACTTAAACAAATTCTAACCCTTTCTAAAAAATTTTCTAATGTTAAATGCAATTTAAATAAACATTTAAAAGATTCTTGAGTTGGTTTTAAACACCAAGACCTATTAAATAAGTTAAAACATAAAAAGTGTCTTTTTTTGTAATATTTAAAACTCATTTTTGCTTTCAAACCAACTTTAAAACATACCAAACTTGCTTCTTTAGTATATTCAAGCACACATAAACAAACTCAAACAAGTTATAAATACTAACATGACATTCTAAATCAATTCCTAATATGAAAATACCATAATCAAATTCAACTAAATTATAAGACCTAGACGAAAGTTTTAAAAGTAACTATTTATGCAAGTATGACATGCAAAAGTCAGTGCTTTTCAAGTATTGATTAAGATCAAGAAAACTTACAACAAAGACATATTTCTAAACCTATTCAAACTTCTTCATCATTTCTTAATGTTCTTTCCAACACTTTAATGCTTGCTCCATCATCATTCTCTTCATGAATGCTCTCCTACCTTAGGATCCAATACATGTCCTTTCACATTTTTCATTAACCTATTTTTCTAAAATGTCAAAACTAAAATATTAATAAAAATAATGCTTTTTAATTATCAAAACACATGAATGGAACCTCCTTTGGTTTAATACCCCTTAATAACAATTGTTTTTATTAAATTTGGTATAAATTTTGTTAACAAGTGGTATCATTTAGTTATTAACAATTGGTCTCAAAGAAGAGGGTAGTTAACAATTAGTGAATAGTTTATTAATAATTGATTTTGTTGACATTTGGTATCAAAATTTACTGTCTTTTCAAATTTTTTTTATGATGTCAAAAGGCGGAGATATATTGGTGTTATTAAGGGTTGGTAATTGATATTACAATTTAACATTTAACAATGCATATATTAAAGAGTAGTATTGTCGTTTGGTTTAGTTGTGTGTTTTGAAATTTATGTTCTCTTAATATTACATATTATTTCATTATAAAAAAAGAGATTATTAAACCAAGGGAGTTCCCAATTATTGATTTTGATGATGACAAAAAATATTTGTTAGTAATAGTTTATTTATGTTGAATGTTCTTTAAAACTTAGGAATTTGGATTATGAGTATAAGTATATATTAGAGCCCAAAGAAGATGAATTTGGAATAGAAATTGGAGTTTAAAAGGAAGTTAATTTGTGAAGAAAGTAGGAATGGTAAACTTAGTATTGAATCCCAAGGGATATAACATGAAGGACAATAGATTAAGGCTAAGCAAATTAAGTTTCGAATATTTTGAACTTTGTATTCTTGGTTATAATTCTTACCTTAAACTTTTCAATACTTGAAAGGCTTAATGTTTGCATGATCATTATATTGCATATTAGTTTTTATGTAGCATGTTTGCATCATCATTTGTATTTAGGGATTATGCATTTAGTGTTTCATAATAAAAAGGAAGATTTTGAAAAGGTTTTAAAGGAAACCCTTTTGATTCGTCAAGGTTTTTTGGAGAAATTTTTTAGAGTGTTGGAGTTAAATTTTATATGAAATGTAGTTTTGGAAAGTTTAGATCTCTTTATGTGTCAAAATATCTTTTTGGAAAAATTATTTGAGTTTATTTGAGTATGTTTAAATGTAGTTAAGTCAATTTTTGATAAGAATAATGTTTTTGAGAAGTTCAAAAAAATCTTGAAAAGGTTTTAAAGTTTTGAAAATTTTTTCTAAAAGTGATTAAATTTTCATTAACCAAGGTATATTTTGTATTTGAATTTATTTAAAATATCTTAGTATTTAAAATTACTTTTGAGAACATTTGGAACTTGTGTGAATTGTTTTTTAAAAGAAAGAAAGGGTTTTTGAAATGTTTATAAATTGTTTGGAATTGATTCTAACATGAAAAGTTTAAAAAATGTACTTAAAATCACATAGATCAAGACACCTTGAATTTTTTGTTTCTAATAAAAGTTCTTGATCACAAGCATTGCTTTGGAGAACTTTTTAAACTTGCCTTAATCAAATTTCGAGTGTTTAGAAATTTTTTGGTCAAGTTTTGAAGAATTTTACAATGACCCACCGACATCCTATGATAATGGGTTTAATAGTGTTATTGTAGTTACACTGTTTTCCAATAACTAAGTGGTGATATACAATAGCGGCATAAACAGTGCCATTATTGTAATTATGTTTTCTAGTAGCCAAATTGTAGTTTCTAACAACGATATGAACAATGCCTATTATGTTCTAACTATACTCTAATTTTTATTCAACCTAATCCTAGACCAACCAGAGGCAAGCACATCCCTTTCAACAAGTAATATAAAATAATAAGTAACCAGATATCGTATCCTTAGGAATCCAAGTGTAATAATAGATCTATTAGTGCTTAATTAACCAAACAACTGTAAGTTGATTTAAAGATAAAAATAAAAATAAAAAAGAGAACTAATTAAAATAAAAAGAAACAACATTCAAATCTAAACATAAGCTAATAAATTAATAGTCTAATGAATGATAAACTAACTAAAGTTTTGGATTTCAACGCACTAATCAAACAAAGGAATAAATTATTAGATAGATTTAGGGATTTCTTCGCTAAACCAAGATACAACTAATGATCATAGAAATACCTTTTCTCTTTTAAACACAATTTCTCTATTTGATCTATAAAAAAATTAGGAATAAAAGGCATTAATCTCAAGAAGCTTAAACCTAGGTTTGTTAGATCTAAGATCCCTCACAAAAGGCTTTATATTTTGATCCACACATAAATTCAATCATGTTACCTAATTAAATTTTTAATAATTAAAAGCCTAATGGTAGTGGGTCCAATAATTTAACATAGGTCACTAAACCAAGTAAGAATAAATTAAGCACTTTAATTAGACAAAAATATTTCAATCATACAAAAACCATCTATTCTCCTAACCTTAGGTATAGAAAATTAAGCACCCATATTCAAAAATGGAAAAAAGAATATCGTAGGAAAAACACAAATCCATTGATAAAAAATAAAGAGTCAATACAAAATGAGAAAGAAAGAGAAAGAAAAACAACCAAAATTGATCCAATCTATTGAAATCCCACTCTTCAATCCATTTTTATTTTTCTTGAGAACTCCAATCCACTAACCGAATCTAAAGAAATAATTAAAAAAACAAAAACCCTAAGCTAAATTCTATATATGAATAAGATATAACCTTGTCTCTACATGGCTCTCATCTTCTTTATCTCCCCTTATCTTCTTCTAAAATCACCTTTATTTATGTGTTTTGATCTCTTTTATAATTGCTTAGGGTGGCTACTAGGGTTACAAGATGTCCAAAGGTGATTTGTCCATTTTATCCTTCAAAAATTGCAAAAACAGGCACATAAACAGTGTGCAAAAAGGCGGTATAGAAGTTTATCAACAACGTCATTGAAGAACCATCATTATTCTCCCAGTTTAGAGCTTCAACAACAATATGCAGTAATATCAACGACATCATTAATCATCAAGTTAAACTGCCATTGACTTCCCATATTTACACCTTTTTCTCCTATTTTCTCCATTTTCATACCAAATGCTCGAACATTGTCATAAACCTAAAACTTAAAAAAATGGGTTAATGAATAACACAAATATATGCTTTAAATAGGTAAAAATAATACATATTATGCCTTTAATCTCATGTAAATTACCCATTAAAAATATTGCCATACTTAAATTGTTGCTTGTCCTGAAGCAACTACTTAGATACTCTCTTAGAATAATTTCCAAAGTAGTTGAAAGCTAGTTGGGATACTAAAATACAAATCAATGCAATTAACATAGCTAATATCTCATAACTCCATCATAACTAAGTCATGACTCAGTGCACACATAATCACACAATCAATTATAGTAACCCCTCGTACAAAATATCAAGTATCCAAATAATTTTATATAAATCATTATATAAACTTGTTCAAAGGTATTTATTTTTATTATTTTATATATATTTAAGCTTAGTTTAAAAAATCACTTAGTCTTTTGACGTGAAAGTGAACACTTTGTCATGAATACATTCTATTCCAAGCTTGTATAAATATCTATATAGGATGTGCTAACATTGTATATAAGGGTCACCAAATGCATGTAATCACATATATTAAATTTAAAAAGTTAGTATCCATTCAAGAGTCATTCAACATTAACTATATCAACTATATTAATCACATTAAAATAAATCAATTAACATTCAACTAACTTTTAAGGTCATTATAAGCGAGATATAAAAAAATAATCACTTTTGAACTCACAATAATTCAAGTGGATAAAAAATATATATCCTATCCCTTTTTCCCCTTGATTCCCCTACACTTGAATTGAACATCATCCTTAAAGTTTAAATAACATAAATAACAGCATAAGGAAAGAGAAAGGAAAAAGAAGCTCTGCTAAATTTGTACGTTGTTGCTCTCCCTAACCATCCATGTTAACTAAATGATAAAATATTATGCCACGAGAGAAAGGTGAAAAAATAAAAAAATAAAACTAAAACTAAATTGGAATAGTAGAAATTAAAATCTATAACACTCTAAGAAACCAAATGATCCGCTAAGAAACCAAGTACTTAAATCTAAATGGTTAAGTTACCTCCCAATAAGCACTTTTTAAAGGTATTTTAGTTGGATCTTAACGCTAGATACTAATGATTCTCTTCCTTAGTCCATATCTTCGATCAATTATATCTAGGATGACTTACCAAAAATATATGAGAAGCTACACGTATCACCAATTTGCTCTCCATACCTCCATTTGCTTGTATAAGGTACCTTGGTAGAAGATCTTGATACCTTATTTTCTGTTAGCAATAAAAAATTATGATAGCAAAAAATTCAATGGGCATAGGTACTTGCTTATCTTCAGTGAAGTTTGCAACATTAAAAGCTTCTTCCTTTTCCTTATTCAACTCGTTAGTTAGCTCCTCACCACTTGTAATTGAATTTTTCTCATATTAATCACTTGGTTTTATTTTTGAAATGTCAAGCATATTGACTTGCTCATGTTTTGCCTTTGATCCAACCATCTGCCTCATCTACATTACCAAGTTATGGATAAATGTTGTAATGCTTTCTAGACAAGCTTCCATAGCTTCATGCATGACATTATTCACATATATAAATTTACCAATAAGTTCTTTCAATATTAACTCATCCTTTTTTTGAACTAATCACTCAATTTATGATGCTGAGTTGTGGATAGAGGTCTCTACACCTTCGATTCGAGCTTTTAATATGGCTATAGCCTTCACCAATAGCTTTCTCTACCTTAATTCTTCTTCTTGTTATTGAAAATAATCATGTAGAGGTGACTTAAAGTAAGCCTGCTCAGTCTAGAAATGGCCTAGATGATGCATCCAATTGCACCTGTAGGTGTCACTTTTATAGTCCTTGTAAGTCATCTACTCAACTTTTCATACAACAACCAAAGCTACATAATCGTCATACCATTAGTAGTCTAGGTAATCTTGCATATCCATGTCAACGACTACTTGTAATCACAAAAAGACAACATATATAACCCAAAACTTGAATAAGATAAAATACAATAAAATAACAAGAAAATAAAAAAATAAAGTATATAATAATCAATATAATATCCCTAGTATTCACAAACTAGATTCTCCAGTAATGATGCCAAAAACTTGTTGTAGTCTAATTATACTCTAATTTTTAATCAATATAATCCTATATCAATAAGATGAAAGTGCACCCGTTAATAAGTAATATAAAATGGTGAGTAACCGAATATCATCTCCCTAAGAATCTGAGTGCAATAATGGATCAATTAGTGCTTAATTAACTACATAATTTTAAATTAGTGATAAAATAAAAAAGAGAACTCACTAAAATTAAAAAGAAACAACATTCAATCTAAGTATGAGTTAATGAATTAAGAGTTTAAAGAACGATTAACTAACTAAAGCTTCAAATTTCAGTGAGCTAATCAAACAAAGGAAAAAAATTTTGGATAGATTTAAGGCATTCTTCACTAAAGCAAGATATAACCAATGATCATGGAATAGCTTTTCTCTTTTAAACATAATTTATATATTTTATCCATAAACAAATTGGTAATAAAAGGCATTAATCTCAAAAAGTTTAAATCTATGTTTTTTAGATCTAAGAACCCTTACAAAAAGATTTTAAGATTTGATCCAACCGTCCTAAAAGACTTTAGAGCTTGATCCACTTCTAAATTTAATCATGTTACCTAATTAATTTTCCAATAGTTAAAAGCCTAATGGTCACGGGTCATCTAATCATCTAATAATCTAACTTAAGTGACCAAACCAAGCCAGGTAAAATTAAACACTTTAATTAGAAAAAATCTTCCAATCATACAAAACCCTTCTAATTTCCTAACCCTGGCTACAACAAATTAAGAAAACATATTGAACAATGGAAATAAGAATATCATGGGGAAAAACAAATTCAATAATGAAAAAGAGTCAAAAAAGAAAGAAAGAGAAAGGAATACAGTTGAAATTGATCCACTCCATTGAAATCTCACTCTTCAATCCACTTTGAATGCTCTTGAGAACTCCAATCCACTAAACTAATTTAAAGAAAGAACAGAAGAACAAAAACTCCAAGCTCTCATCTTCTTCATTTCATCTTCTCTTCTTCTATAATTTCCTTTATTTTTGTGTTTTTATCCCTTTTATAAGTGTTTGGGTGGCTTCTATGGTTACAAGACGTCCAAGGTCAATTTTCCATTATATTATTCAAAAATAACAACAAAAAAAAGATGCATATACACATCGATGGTAAAGAAGCTTATCAAGGACGTCGTTTAAGAACCACCATTATTCTTCAACTTTTAGGCTTCAATAGCAATCTGCATTAACATTAACATCATTAATGATTAAATTGAACTGTTGTTGATCTCCTAAATTTACATCTTTTTTCTCCTATTTGCTTCATTTTCAATATATAAGCTTTAAAACTATCATAAACTTAAAACTTAACAAAAAAATCTCATGAATAACATTAATGCATGCTTTTAATAGGTAAAAAGTACTACATATTATACCTTATATCTTATGTAGATTATCCATTAACAATGTCACTGTAGTCCAATGTCTATATAGAGTTGTAACGACAGTGGTTAAAGGTGATGATGTAGTGCATTATTATGCACTCTAATAGATACCTTAACAATTAATTTTTTTAGTATAAAAACTATTTTATTAGGAGTAACAGCCAATTTGAATAAAATTTTAAGTATGGGATGCCTATATATAGATGATCTAAGTATTATGGAAAAATCTTTATGGACGTTTGTGAGTTAAATGGGTTTTTGGTTGGCTTTGAGATGATTTTATGTGTTTTGAGAAAATTTTAGTTATTATTAAGTTTATGAGTTATGTTTCATCGTATTCATTGAGTTTTATGAGCCCCTTTACCGTTATGATTATCAAGTGAGATTTAAGATTATATATGCTTATTTTGGGGGGTTAATTATCAAAGTTTGTTAAGGGTTTCTCTTCCCCCTTAGAAAAAAGATTATTGTAGGATCCTCTTTAGCCTTTAGAAGAAGATTTTGTAGAGTTTATCATCACTCACTTAAAGAAGATTGTAAGGATTTTTCTTCACCTTAAAAATTCTTGCTTTTATAATGAAATTTTCAACAAGTTATTGGAGAGTAGACGTAGGTTAAGGGTCTGTTAACTAAACTACTATAAAAATTAGTTTGCAATTTCTATCCCAACACTCTTTATCTTTGAACAAGTTTGTGATTATTATTAAATTTTTTAATTTTGAATTATTATGTTATATTTGCATCAATATCATCATATAGGTTTAATTGTGGTTAGGGTGCACATATCATAAAAATTGGTTTAAGCTAAAACTTAGAAAGTTTAAATCACCTAATTCACCCCCTAGGAGTGACATTACGGTTAACAAACTTGAAATCCTTAAGAGCAGTAAGGTTTGATCACTTAGGGATGAGGCAAATGAAGGTTTTTTTTATTTCTTTTGGTAACTTGCTTAAGTTAAACAACTTAAAGATAGCAAGATTCATTTGATCCTTTAGAAAAGGCCAAGAGTGTTGAGAAAAGGAAAGCTTTCAGACTATTAGGGTAAAGAACTTCTCAAGGTTAAGGAATCTCAGGGTAGATTAAATTTCCTCAAAGGAAGCTAGTCTAGGCAGGATTCTAGCCTGATCTTCAATAGGGGCTAGGTGTCTAAGCATAAGGGTTATAGTCAATTTATGCACCCAGTAGATTCTGAAAGTAAAGGAAATCTTTTTTCTCTAGATCTTATTGCTAAAAATCCTTTCTCTATTGATGTTAATTAGCTAACATATTTTGTTAACATTCCTTTTTCTTAGGAGAGCTTTATGGAAGAAGGATGTGTTTTTTTCCCCTTACTTATGCCAAAGGACTCTAGATTTTTGTTTAAATAGTTTGCGATGAAAATAGGTGCCAAAATATATCTATATAGGTTAACATTCTCCTAAATTTGCTTTGCATTATTTTATGGCTCTAGATACATCTCTAACTAGGACTTCTTTAATTAACTATTTCCATGTCAATCTCTAGTTTCTTCCTAGATATTTTATTCCTATTTAATACTAGTAAAGCTTCTTCAACTAAAAGCAACTTTCTATGGAACTTGTAATGTTCAAAACCATGCCCATCTATATTCATAGCTATGTAGACAACCTTGTCATAGCCCTAGACTCTAGTAAGATAGTTGATAAATCTAAAAGGGAAGGATCTGTTCAGTCTAAAGGAGAGATTATGAATTTTAATAAGGCTATGACCAGAGGTTAAAGGTTAGGAAAATACTACCTTACTTTACTAAAATTCCTCCATCCATTAACTAGATCCCTATCTAACTTCCTTCTTAAAAAATAGTTGTCAAACTACTTATTCAACCAAGTGTAGTAGTTCCTTTCATACCTCAAATCTATAACTCCTAAGCTAGTCATGCAAGATTTGAATTCTCTACAAAATCTTATAGATATGGAAAGGCTATTAGTCTCTTAGCTAGTAAAGTGCAATTTAAGTCTGTTAGGATAATCCAAAGGCATTCAATGTCCTTTTGAAACTCCAATAACTTATTCCACAATGTTGTTATTTGAAAGGCCAAATTTGCAACATATATAACAAGACTTTGTGGCAATACTTGGTTTCAATTCAACCTCTAAGTGGATAATTTGTTCATTGAAGATACTCTTGGTGACAATTAAAAATGTATGATCATAAACAATGAGAATTCTACTATTATAGTGATCATCACAGTTGGATATACCCTCTAGCTCTTTTTATAAACAAAGATATTTTCTTTTCTTAGCTTTCAATTTGGCTTCCAAAAGGCCAATCATAATAAACTTTATTTGAAGTATGCATTTAAAAGATTATTTTACATTTATCATTACATTGATACATGAATGAAAGGAGAGTGATAATTTACATGATGCATAGGTAAAAGGGGAGTCATTTCATATTGTCTTTATGTTTAAAGAGATTGAAAGTGAACAAGTTTATTTTTTCCTTCCTAATATCATAAGTTTTGTCATCATCAAAAAGGGGGAGATTATTTAACTATGAAAGGTTTCAATCTACATTTTGATGATGACAAAGCATCATTACTACTAATGGTTTCTTTGTTTTTTATTAATTGAAAAGATAGGAATATAGAAGATGTGCAATAACAAAAATTGGAGTCAAAGGGATATTTTAAAAGAAGGATGTGTTACAAATGAACATATGAAAACCAAGAGAATTAAGTAACAAGTTCATGGATGTAATTTTTTTATGCAAATGTTATCTTGATGGCTTCAATGCTTTAGGATATCACTCATTGATATCATGATCATTTGAACTTAAATAAATTTTTAAGTAGTGTCTCATATTCATGAGGTTTTATCCTAAAGCATCTTTAGGAGTTTTTTTTAATATGTTTGAGTTAAAAGTTTAGAAATTTTAGGAAAATGTTTGAAAATAAGTTTCATGTGTATTGTTCGACTAATAAAACCTATTGGTTAACTGTTGTTAGAGTTTTATGCATACTAGTTGACCAGTATAGCTAAGTGGTCGACCAGTATTTTAAATAAACAAGTGATATTGTTTTAGTAGATAAATGGTGAGTTAAATGATGCCCATTATTCATCATGTGTGGGGGAGTGGTTAACCAATATAGGGGAATATATGGGCTAAGTATGTGATTGATTGATAGACTAATCAATTAATGTGTCAAACTACTGGACTAATATACCCGACTAGTCAACCAGTGTGCTTGTCTAGGCTAATGGTAACAACTATTTTTAATTTCTAAAAGATGATAAATGTTTCTATCATTTTTTTAAAAAGGCGTAATGGCTAGAGTGAGTTCCTAATTGGTTTTTAAGAGGTCTAAGGTCATAAATTCATGTTGTTTTGGTTATTAAAGAAGTTTAAAAGTTTTGGTTTTTTTGAGAAAACAAAGTTTTATAAAGTTATATGATGTTAAGAAGCATTAAAATGTTACAAGAGTTTGTTAAGAGAATTCAAAGCTAGTGATTGTATTTATTATTGGATTGAGCCCCTTAACATTGATTTTATCAAACAAGATATTGCTTTGGTGTTTTTTTTTTATTTAAGATTGGTGTATTGAAAGGTTCATCTTTACCTAGAAAGGAAGATTATGAAAGGTTTATTTTTACCTTATAATAAGATTAGATATACAAGGGTTTCTCTTTACCCAATTGAAGAAAGATTTTAGTAAAATATCCAAAAGTGTCTTACATAATGGACATAGGTAATGTTTGCTTACTAAACTGCTATAAAAATTAGTTTGCAATCTCTGTTCCCTCCTTTCTTTAATTCTATACAATTTTATGTTTTGTGAATGAAATATTTTGATATCTTTATTATCATATTAGAATTGTATTTAGGTGAATCATGGAAGTATTTTCAATTCATGTTATATTTATATAAAGTAAATAAAAGCTAGATTTTGCGAGTACATATAGATCAATCATTGGCATTAACGAATGTTATTTTTAAAACAAGTTATGAAGGCCAATTACTATTATCCATTGGGAGGGATACGAGTGATAAAGAAAATTAAAAATGGTTTCTTAGTTGTCTACTGAGGACATAAGATGGAATCATTCATAGGTTTTCATGAGTAATAGAAAGAAAGAAAAAAAAAGATGAAACTAAGAGATAAATTACTATCAAATGTGTATTTTTTTTTAATGTTGATGTTTTTTTTTCATATCTCCATTTTTTAAATCACTTGATAAATCAATTACTTAGAATCAAGTGAGAGATACGATCTACTTTCAAGCTCTACATTTCTTCTCTCCCATCTAACCATCCTCTTTAAAATTTAAGTAAATTATAGTCCCATTATGACAACTTAAACCTTCAACCTCTATCATGCTTCAGACTTCCTCTTTAGCTAGTCAAATTCAAAATATTAAATTTGACCACAATAGCCACTCGACTTTGTACTTTCATAAATTTATACTTTTATCAAGACCTAACTATCATTCCTCATTTATGTGGCTTATTCTCTCTTTGTTCCAAGTTCTCATAGGAACAAAGTGTCACAGATGTTATTGATGATATGTATCTTTCATTCTCTATCAATTTGGTCTTTATACTAAAACTTGGATTTTCCATTTTATGTGTTTGTTCTATGAGAGTTGAAAATATCATGAACATTATGCTTACTTATGTTATTTTCTAAAGTGGACTTTATGCTACAAGACAAGAGCGATGAGGCTTTATTGCCTACTACTAGATAGAGATTGGGGTGTTATTGGATCCAAATTCATTTTGTTATTGATTGTAGGCTAGGTGAGTGTCTAAAATGAAGACTCATTTTTATTCTCTTCATAAGCATAACATATTGAGAATATCTAATTTTAGAAGAGGATACAAGGTTGTATTTAACTACACATGATGGGTACGTTTCTCATCCAAAAAGAAAATTATCCTTGTTTTTTATGTAGATTACATGCTTATGCAAACTAATCCAATTAAAATTGCTAGTCTACAACTCTATTAATTTAAGGGAAACTACAAAGTCCTCATGAGTTGCTCTCTTGTGGTCACTAATGAAAAAAAAAAAGACAATCATAACTATAATGATTGTCATATTTTCTTATATAAGAGTATGATTGTCATTTCTCCTATTGGTGACCATGTAAGTGATCTCTTAATTTAATCCTAGACATTTTCCAAGTACTTCAAACATTTATAATTACTCTTATTCCTGACCAAACATTTTAACATTTAACTATCAAGCATCAACTTTTACAACATGATGGTTTTCTTTTAGGGTTCTTTCGAACTTAATTAAACTAAATTCCTCAAAATCATCACTCTAAGAGATTAAATGATTTGGTCTTTGTTAGATATATTTTGAAACTTCAAGAAAGGTATGTTATTGTTATTAATAAGTTCAATATAATTTCTTAATAATTTAATTTCATTTGTTTACCTATAACTCTTAGTAGAGAAAGTAGTTATACGAATCGAATTTTTCTTAATTATATCAATGTTTTAGAGAATATTTTTAGGAATCAAGTCTTTTAGATGAGAATGACTTAAAAGATAATCTTGGTTGGAAGAATACTGATATGGCATTTGATGCATTAAGGCTAAATGATAGTTATGATGAAATTCCTCTTAATAATGACAACTTTGTACCTAATGAAAATTGAGCCAGTACAATTTGAATAGATATACAATAAAATGAAGATTTAATTTTTTTAGATTTCTCTCTTTTTCACTTGTATTTGATATATATGTTAAATTTTATATAAATATAAATATTTTAATTGTAAGTGCTTCTATCTAAAGATTCAGTTCCACTTTGTGATATTCCCCAATAAGAACTCTTATTATAATGTTTTTAATTTTATGTATTGTTATTATTTTAAAATATTTGGATATAATTAATTGTAATATTGTAAATAAATTGTATTATTTTAAATCTTATATTTCTATTTGAATCAAACATTCTTTTTCTTATACTAATTTAGATTATTATTTATATAAAAAAATATAAATAATATTGATATAAATGAAAAAATAGATATTATTATATCATATGTATTGTATTATTATTTTTTGAAATAGGTTGAAATAAAATTAAACTCTTTTTTAATTGTTTTTGTTTAAAGAGTCAATTCCACTTTGTGATATTCCTCAACAAGAACTCTTATTGTAATGTTTTTAATTTTATATATTGTTATTATTTTAAAATGTTTTGATACAATTAATTGTAACATTGTTAATAAATTGTATTATTTTCAATTTTATATTTGTATTTTAATTGAACATTCTTTTTCTTATATTAATTTAGATTATTATTTATATAAGAAATATATAAAAAATCATATTAATATAAATGAAAAATAGATCCTATTATATCATATTTATTGTATTATTATTTTTTGAGATAATAAAATTAAACTCCTCTTTTTTTTAGAATATACAATATAATTTTAATTTTTTGTTTAATATAATAGATATTAAGCAATATCAAATGTAATCCCACATCAATATCAATTTTGTATCAAAATCAAATCCAATATTGCAATCATAATATGATTCAGACCTTTATGGTTAAAAAATAAAGAAGCTACAAAACCCTTAGCCCTCAAGTAGCCTCTACAAATAAAATATGAGGTGTTATGGTGGCTATTTAATGAAGGCTCCCAAGCAGTGCACATAAAAAAAACAACAACAATAACAACAACTATCTATAAGGAATTGCAGAATGGATCCATTATGGTGTCATTATGAGCAATGTTTTAAATACTATACCAATACCGATATCATATTCAGTTTTAGAATGATACTGTACTGGTACCGTTTCGAATAACTTTTTAAAATTATAAATTAGTCCCTTAATTTTAAAAAATTTAGAAATAATCCCTAAATGTATTATATTGTATAGTTTTTAATATAACTTTAAGTCTGCCCTAAAAAACTAATAATAATATAAATTTAATATAATAAATATATTAATTACTTTAACATAATTAATAAATTAGTTGTAACTAAAATAATTTTTGGACTATTTTATTTTTATTTTTGATAAAAAAAATTATAAATATAAATATGAATTGATAGAACATTTAAGAT
>JAOXYD010070623.1:0-12653 GCA_028565735.1 Pinacopodium congolense | reverse complement strand
TATTTATAAATATTATGTAAAAATATTCTTTTATGAGATGAATCTCTATTAAAAATTTTAAAATAGGTTATTAATCTTACCTTTTCATATTTTTTCAATTAAGTGACTAATCTTTGAAAATTTTTCAGTTGAATGATTAATGTTTAAAAAATTAACCAGAAAAGGTAAAAAGGTTGGAATAGGCCAGGTTGGGCCGGGTTGTCTGGTCGGACCGGTTCAGGTCGGACTGGGTCAACTAACGGCGTCAATCTTTTTCATTCAACTGATTAACTTTTCAAACGTTAATCATTCAATTGAAACTTTTAAAAATTTAATCACTTAACTGAAAAAAATCTGAATAACTTGATCACCTACCCTTTTTTTTTTTTTTTGGGTCTAACATCACAACTTTTAAAATCCTTTCATTCTCAAGAAGCCACGGGATTGATTAAAGCCGTTTAAAATGATAATAGTAAAAACGACGCAGAATTACCAATTCATGCCTTTTTATCAAAATGAAATTAACCACATGGCTTTTAAGGGGATTGCTTACTAACCTTACCATTATTATAGTTCTTTTAGAAAGTTTTTCGTTAGAAACTTCATATATGATGATTCAATGAACTAATGTTTAACGAGATTATCTTAAACGAAATAATAACTTCTTTGGTTGATAAACTTTCTAAATTTACTAAATATGAAATTGTTTCTTGCAAGTTTTAAAGTTAATTCAAATTAAAAATTCTCTACTGCTTATCCAATGGAAAATTAAGAAAGAACTGATATAAATTAATGAATTGAAGGATACGTTAAGTTCAAATCTCCATTATAAGACCTGAAACATTTTTGTACTAAAACCTCAACCACAACATTAAGCCCTCTACGACCGATGGACCCCTGGAATCGCCCAGCCCAGCCCACCTCCACCTCCACCTCCACTAGCCCTTTGTCAATATAGACTTCTGCTGGCAAAAAGTTCTCTCTCTTGACCATTTGCACGAGATTGTTTCTTTAGATGGATGAGGTTCAAATTGTGGCTCATGAATCTGGGTTTAATCGCTGAAGCCCACAAGATCATCGTGGGCTTTCACGCAAGCCTTGCGTCAAGTTGGTTCGACACGCAAGAGTAAGCATAACCAATTGGTTGTTGCTCAGTGGAAATGTACGTGTCTTCTGTTCCTTCCTTCCTGGTTTAGAATTCATCCATACTGACGAGTTTAACGGTGACAATGATGCATTGATTTTGCAAAGTTTGTGATAAAGACCGTGAATGATGCAAGCAACTCCAAAACTTGGATTGAATAGATTTCTCATTCATAAGTTTCTTTTTACCAAGAAATGACAGAATTATGGTGTATTATCACAGACCTTCTGAAATAGAATAACAAACCTATATAGTCTCTGTGGGTACAATATTTCAACTCAATGACTTTGGATCAGGTCACTATGAACATTGGGAGCAGCCAGACCATACAGCAAATGATTAAACGACAGATCCAGCTTTAACACAGTCGAGTGTTAAAATGCATGAAACTATCCTAGAGTGGCAACAGGATATCTGTCAACACAGTCGAGCCATGGATTGTTAGAAGGTTTTCTTATACGCTTCATGGACCTCCAAACTAGGCTATTACACTTGAACCCGAACCAAAAGCCAGTTGCCAAACCCTGTCGCCTTTTTTCACCCTCTCTTTGGAGGCCAATTCATACCAGATACTGCTGCTGGAAGTGTTGCCATATCTGTGAAGTGTCATCCTCGAGGCTTCCATGTTCTTATCACTCAGTTCCATGACTCATTAAGGTTTAATGGTTTTATTGACTCATGTATCTGGGTTTTCATTAGAACGTTAATCTGCTAATCGAGCATTTTGAGGATCAATATATGGTTACCTTCATTTCTTGCTTTTATCACTGAAATTCAGAACTATGAGAACTTGGGATTGGATCAAAATGGACCAGCCTCAAAATCTTGCCGAAGGTCATTCAATTTCAAACCCATATCTATGCATCTATATGATGATCATCCTATGGATGACACTGCAAACGCCATTACACATTAGCTAATGATCCTAATTAAAGATCAATTAGGAAGTTGTAGATTAGTGTGAGAAAAATTCCTGATATTTAACTTTGTTTTTTGGGTTATTAACTGCTTAAGTTCTGTTAATTTTTTATTAGTGTGTATTTAGTTAGTTAAGTTGGAGTAGGTCTAAACAGTGAGTTTTATATCTTGTATTTAAGTCTTTCTGTGCAGTTAATAAAGTTAACAAAGTTTTTCCAGATTCTTCTAATATGGTATCAAAGAAGAGATAAACTCTTGTTCCCCAAATTTTTCCGAAACCCTAGCGTTTCATTTATCATCGTCTAGCTAAATCTTTACTTGATTTGCTTGTTTTCAGCTATTTTCTTTTGTTTCCTCACAATTTTTTGCTATTTTGTTGAACCTTTTGTTCTTAAATATGGTGAATCCTGCATCGTTTTCTATATCGTCTACCGAAAACCCTAACTCACTTGACTTCCTCCATCACTCTGAAAATCATAATTCAATGCTTGTATCGCCTGAACTGACCTCTACGAACTATGCATCATGGAGGCATTCTTTTCTTTTAGCGGTGTCAGTTCGAAACAAATAGTGTTTCTTAGATGGGTTGCTCTCGAGACCAATGAAAGATGATTCAGAGTATCTAGTATGGAGTCGATGTAACAATCTAGTGGTGGCTTGGTTATTAAGGTCGATATCGTCGTTGATTGTTTCAACAGTTTTTTACACGGAGGGTGCGATGTACATTTGGGTGAAATTAGCACAAAAGTTTGCCATACCTAATGATGTACATATCTGTTACTTACAGCATCAGTTAAGTGTGATTAGTCAGGGAATTAATAATGTAGATACATATTTCACCGAATTGAACTCTATTTGGGAGGAGTTAAAAAGTTTTAGGCCATTACCCCATTGTGATTATAGTGGTTGTAATAAAGCATGTTTTCACCAGTATGTTGATTGAGAAGAGAAAGATTACGTCTTTAAATTTTTGAATGGGTTGAATGAGGCTTTCTAGGGTTTGAGAACACACATCGTTCTCATGAAGCCGTTTCCTACTCTAGATCAGGTTTACAACATGTTCTTGAGGGAGGAGACACAGAGGATATTACAAATAATGAATCCTCTATTGCCTGAGGTCTCGGCTATGGCAGTAAAGAAAAGGGGGGAATCAGATTTAGTTTGTTCAAATTGTGGTAAAATTAGACATCTTAAGGAAAACTATTATCAGTTAATAAGATTTCCACTAGATCTGGGAAAGGTCAATTTTCTAAAGCACTAGGTTCATATTTCAAAGGTTCTGTTAATATGGTTGATCATCCATGTGAAGAATCGGTTATTGTAGGGGAAGGTTCTCAGCTAACAGGCTCTCATTTGGTGCTATCTAAGGATCAGATTCAACGACTTATCCTTCTTCTTAATAAGCAAGGCTCGAATTACACTTTAACAATTCTAGATCCCAATTCTTCTACCTTACCTATGGCCTAAACCAACATGGCAAGTATGGTCAACTCTATTTCATCACATGTGTTTGAGTTTATGTGTTGTAATGTGATGCATAAATCTCTTATTGTATGTGCAACTTGGATTATGAATACTGGGGCATCAAATCATATTGTCTGTTCTTTTCAACTATTTGATTTCTTCACCTATTTATAATAGTTTTGTTCAGTTACTGAATGGTGGCAAAGCAGAAGTCACTCATATTAGTTCTTTAACTCTTTTCTCTAATTTGATTCTTCACAATGTTTACTTATTCCTTCTTTTTCCTTTAATCTTTTATTAGTAAGTCAACTCACTGATAATTTTATCTATTCTCTTGTGTTTCAACATGATCATTGCTTTATTCAACACCTTTGATCTCAAATGAAGATTGGATTGATTAAAAAGATACATGGTCGTTATCATCTTTAGACCAAGTCATTCCCATCTAATTCTTGTTCAATAAAATTATCCACTATTCATTCAATTTATTTAGATACTTAGCATTACCGTTTAAGTCATTCTTCCCTAGATAGAATGCGTTTGATTCTTTGTATTTCTGTTGATACTTCTGTTACAATTCCTCATATGATTTGCCCTAGAGCAAAGTTAAAGACATATTCATTTCCTACTCATGTACCAAATACTACATCTACATTTAAAATAATACATTTAGATATTTGGGACCCAATTCTAAGGCTGATTTGTATGGGAACCATTATTTCTTGACTATAGTCGATCATTTCTCTAAAAGTACTTGGGTTTTTCTGTTGAAACATAAATCTTCGGTTTCACAGATTCTTCAACAATTTTACCAATTTGTTGTTTCACAATTTCAACAACATATTAAGATTATTAGAACTGATAATACTCCTGAATTTTCTTTGCCTACCTTTTATGCTTTACATGGCATTTTTCATCAGAAATCTTGTGTTTATAATCTCCAATAGAATGGGGTAGTTAAGAGAAAGCATCAACATTTACTTAATATTGCTAGGGCATTATTGTTTCAGGCTAGTTTACCTATTCAATTTTGGGGTGATGCCATTTTGACTATTTCTTACTTGATTAATCGGCATCCTGCTCCTATTATTAATAATCTTACTTATTATGCTCTGTTGTTTAGTAAATCTCCTACATATACTCACCTTAGGGTCTTTGGTTATTTGTGTTTTGCTTATACTGTTTCAACTTATAGGAAGAAATTTGATTCTAAACCTAAACCTTGTATATTCTTAGGTTATCCTTTTGATTTTAAAGGTTACAAACTCTATGACCTTAACACTAATTCCACGTTTATCTCTAGAGATGTACAATTTTTTGAATATGTGTTTTCTTATAAGCATTATGTTGGTTCTTCTTTTCCTTTTATTGTGTTACCTCAAATTTCTACATCTGAATGTCATGATACTTCTGCATCACATCGGCACCATTTTTAACCTCTCAACACATTTGATATATCCGACCATCTCTCACCTTCTATCACTCCCATTCGACCTATATCACCTACTCCTCTCCGCAGGAACAGTAGGTTTACTCGTGTTCCAAACTCAAATGATTACCATTTTGCCTTACCTGCGCATTCATCGTCTATTTCTTATTCTACTGCACATCTGCATCATTATCTTTCCTATGAAAAATTATCTCCTTATAAACAATTTGCTTTTAACATTTCTTCCCTTTTTGAACCATCTACTTATGATCAAGCCATTCGTTTTGATCATTGAAGGAGGCTATGAGGGTTAAATTGGATGCCTTAGAGGCTAACCACACTGGACCGTGATGCCCCTTCCTTTGGGTGCTAATGTCATTGGTTCCAAGTTAGTTATTAAGGTGAAATTTAACTCTGATGGTACAGTTGAGCACTATAAACCTCATTTGATTGCTAAGGGGTATACTCAGAAATTGGATTTTAATTTTGCTGACACTTTTAGTCCTGTTACTAAGGACTCTACTGTTAAGTTGTTTCTTACTCTTACAGCTGCTCATAATTGGATTTTGGCTCAACTGGATATTAGTAATGCATTTTTGAATGGCGACTTACTTGAAGATGTGCATATGGAGTTAACTTAAGGGTACCAACTTCAGGGGGAGCAGCATCATGAAGTTAGTACTGGTGGAAAACTTGTATGTAAGCTGCAGAAATTATTGTATGGGCTAAATCAAGCTTCCAGATGGTGGAATGTCAAGTTAACTAGTTGTTTGATGGCTCATGGGTATGCATAATCCAAGGCTGACTACAATCTGTTCACCAAAAGGTTAGATGTTGGTCTTATTAATGTCTTGATTTATGTTGATGATATTGCCATATTTGGTTCTAAATAACAGATTATTGATGATTTTAAAACCTTATTACATTCATGTTTTAAGTTGAGGGATATGGAGTGTTACACTATTTTATTAGTTTAGGAGTTGATAGGAACAGAAGAGGAATTACTATTTACCAAAAGAAATATGTGTTAGATTTGTTAAAAGAGTATGGTGTTCTTGGTGCTAAACGAGGACACATTCCAATTGAGGTTAATCATGGTTTTGTTAAGTCTGATGATAGTTTGCTTAAGGATCCCTTGGTTTATAAACAGCTAGTAGGGAAATTGATTTATTTAACCGTGACTAGACTAGATATATACTATGCAGTCCATATTTTATCAAAACATATGAAGAAATCCTCTGAGCATCATTTGCAGGTAGCCTTTAAGGTTTTGAGATACCTTAAAGCTGCACCAGTATAGAGTGTTTTCTTTTTTGCAAATTCAAATTTACAACTGACATGTTTGTAGATAGTGATTGAGGCAGCTCCAGGGATACTAGAAGGTCATTAACTGGGTTTTGTAAAAGTCAATGATTAGTTGAAAATCAAAGAAGCAAACAGTTATGTCAAGAAATTCAGCAGAGGCAGAGTATAGAACCATGGCTACTGCTACATGTGAAGTGTTATGGCTTCTATATTTACTTAAAGATTTCAGCATAGAGCATCCTCAATTTGTGGAGCTCTATTGTGACAACATTACAACTATTCATATTACAAACAACCCAGTCTTCCATGAGAGGACAAAACATATAGACATAAATTGTCATTTTATCAGAGAAAAGGTTATTTTAAGGATTATTGAGCCAAGATATTTGAGATCTCAAGATCAGCTAGCTAATTTATTTACAAAGGCTTTGCATCTTGGTCAGTTTAGTTCTCTTTTAAGCAAGATGGGCTTAATCAACATCTATGCTCATCTTGAGGGGGATGTGAGAAAAGTTCCTGATATTTAGCTTTGTATTTTGAGTTACTAACTGCTTAAATTCTGTTAATTCTTTATTAATGTTTATTTAGTTAAGTTGGAGTAGGTATAAATAGTGGGTTTTATATCTTGTATTTAAGCCTTTCTGTATAGTTAATAAAGTTAACAAAGTTTTTCCAAATTCTTCTAATAATTAGGATTCGGTAACTTCTGGCTAACTTAATAGGCATCTTTGGATGTAAACAGTAGTTTCATTAGTTAGGTAACAGAATATCACAATAAAAATTCTTAATGTAAATACCAAATTGAATGTATCTCCATTAATATACCTATGTTAAGACTAGTTAAAGATGAGGAAGCATAGCTTAAAGAAATAAAGAGAATTGGCTTCTCTTTTCTTTCCCTTACACTTGAATACATGAAACTGATACACGAATTATATACTCGCATATTCTATAGACCAATAAATCATCTAAGATTAAATAGGGGCTCGAATAATATTTAGAAATGAATTTCATTTTACCCTTACAAAAAAAGAAGACTTCAGGAATGAATTTCATTTACCCATAGAAAAGGAAAAGAATAGTTTGGTCGACATAAAAGCTAGAGAATACCTCCAAACAAGATATGTGGTTCTCTTCTCAAATACCATGAGCTGTGATGGTTATCAAAACAACATGTCTGATCAAGTTTCTGCTTTTGATTGATTCTATTCCCCTACGTGCTCTAAGGGACTACCACATTTCCCACTATCAAAGAAAATGACGTCTCTTTAGTATTTGCCTTCTGATAATGCTGCTCTTAAATTCAAACACCACAGTTCACCACTTTTTAGTTTGTTCACAACTTGCAAGTCAACTTGGAATAAGTTGTCTTCCATCCTAAGAATTTTTAAAGAAATTCCCTACACTTTTCCTATCTTTTTGTATTTTTCTTGGTATCGTAAAACTTGGCTACGGGAACAAGTATGACTCATATCATTGATTAGATTAAGCTTTCAGCGCAAGCCCGAAAACTTATGTTAAAATCTGAATTCGAAAAGAAATTAATACTTAAATTCAAATTTTGATCTAATTTAATTTAATTTACTGATTTAAAAATAAATTTAAATTAATTCTTCATGATTAATTGGATTTGAAAATTTTGTTAAATTTAAATTCAAACTGAAGTCTGCATTAAATTAGAATGGCCTGTTAACTTTGATCTGGACTTGAATTCGGAACTAATTTTTCATCTCTACCACGGTCAGTTCGTGCTTAAATTATATGATATAAAGAGGAGAACATTAAAAAAATTACGTATGTCTTCCTCTTAATAATTGGATCAAGGTCTTAAATTTGAGACTACAACTTCGATTATAGTTACAATAGTGCTGTCAAGATCCATAATTTATGGTAGTGAGTTAAGCAATAACTCACAATTTACGATTTGAATATTCTAAGACAACTTGTGCTTGGATTACATGTGATTTACCGGGAGCATTTAATAGATAATATAATACAAAATAAAAAGGTGAACTTTGCTTTTGGTGTGACAAAAGGAGCAAATAAAGTGGCAGACAGCCTGGCAAAAGGGATTCAAAAAGAATTGATGAATCACATGCAGATGTACTCTGTTCACATTGTTTAAAGGATAGGCTGTGCCACCTGAAATTGCCATCTTCACTGCTCTTTTTCATTTTTACATTGATAACAAAAAATTATCTAACACAAAAATTCAAATTGTTGAATGAAGTTGTATAAAATGATTTAAATATCATTTTAACATATTGTCTTATATGGATCAGAGAAACATACAACAAAAAATAAATTTCTATAAACAAAATTAGTATGATTTAAGCTAAAAACGTTCTAATTATATAAAGCCAACATCAGATAATGTAAAAATAATAAAGATTGGGAGAAAAGGATGAGCATGTACCGAATTTTAAGTGGTTCACAAATATCACCAATAAGACAACACGTGTTATACGGTATAAATATCTAATATCACCTCCTATAGCTAGAGCGTTATAAGGATTAATTTAAAATTAATCCTTATACTTCAAAGAGCTTTATTAGGTCTCTTATCAATTGGATTTGGAAGGCTGGCTCCACAATACCACTCTTGTTTTTCACATGCTTATAAATCATAGTCATTCATCGTACGCCTTACTATTTTTTTGGTGTAGTGGTGGTCCAAAAGTAAAAGGAAAGAAACAAAAGGGGAATGATTGTCCTCAGGAAAAGTTGTACTAATAGTTCACAACGTTTTCAACACCATATGCATTATATACTTCCATAACCAAGTAATGCTAATTTGGTAAATAATTTGAAATTCATATTTTTAAAGAGATTCTTAAAATAAAACAGCTGGGACGTAGTAGAATAAAGAGTGTAAGTGTTCATAATAAAGAAGAGATATCTTGGTGGGTTGGGTTGTTAGATAATTCATTTAAGATATTGAGTATGTAGCACGGATTTCATAAATTTCTAGTAAAAATAATAATAACATAGTAATTTATAGATTATACTAATGTTTGCAAAACAGGATTGGACATCGAATCGATGAAGAGAGAAATTTAAAGTTTAGAGATTCAACCCGTATCAGATCATTATAAAATTAGTATTAAACTGGTATATAATAATAAATATATAAATTTAATCAATAAAATACATGCTCTTCATCTTTAGATTATAAGTAACAAAAACAAGATCATTAAGTTTTTTATGGTTCAAATGATTTTTTTTAATGTAAATGTGCTCAAAAACACTCTAATTACGTTCACAATCTGATGTAGAAACCGTTTGACTGAGTAATCTAATAGTGAAGTTTTGTAAAGTTGGAACACTTTCACCAAATAATCTCCGCCACTTAACTATATTTTAAATTAAAAATTATAAAAAATATATATTATTAATAAATAAATTATGAAAACTTACCAACTTGCATTTTTTTTCATCATAAATTCCCTCTGTGCAAATGATCTGGTAAAACTCCCTGAACTTTCACGATACAATATGATTTCGTTTAATGCTTTTAATTGCACTATCATATAAAACAATAATGCTTTTAATTGCACTACCATTTAAAACATACTTTTGCGCTCAATCACATCAAAAAAATAATTCATTATTTGATTTATGCATACGTCTTTACTAAATAAGCAATAAAGATTAAGAAAATAAGTTGCTAAATGAATCTTTTGAGCAAGATATTTATCCCATCATTTCCCAAGAATTTTTGCTAAGGCTTGTATAATTTCTCATTCCCTTTGAAATATTCATAATTGTATTGCGAGCCCTATATATGCCATCATATATATATATATATATCCTAAAGATAGCTTCTCATTTGAGTTAATAATCCTCAACAATCTTATCAATGGAGTCATAATTTTTACAACACTCAAACAAGCATTTCAGAATTTATTATATAGAACAACAGTATATACTTCTTTTCCCTTTTCACTTTTTAATAATTTATGACTCAAAATGTGTTTATTTGTCACTAAATTCTGCAGTACTTGTTTATGATCATAAACACTTTTCAATGTTATAAATACTGTCACAAATCTAGTAGCAACAGGATGCATTATCTCAACCCAATTTTTTTTATTTTCTTAACCAAGACAGAAATGTAAAATGATTATACATAAAAATTGTGATTTTACATGTACGCGAAGTAAGACTAGAAATATGAGCTACATAATCAATATCTTTTAAAATGAGAATGATATAGTGAGTAGCATATGGAGACCAATAAATGTTCTCATACTTTGATTCTAATTAGTATCCGACTGATAAATAATTAGCTATATTATTTATAACAAAGTGAACATTCTTTGATACAACCCTCTTAACAATTTAAGAGAATATTCCAAATAAAGTTTGAGCACTTTATACCACATCTGAAGCATTAACAAACTTAACAAAAGTTGTTCCAATATTACAGTAACTAAAAAATTGATCAAAGTTTTTTGTTTTTAATCAATCCAACCATCTACTATGATAGTGCATCATGTTATTTTTCATCTAGATCTATATGAATCCACAATCAATTGACATTCTTTTTTCAAATCTCGAAGTAAAGGCACACGAATCTCATAATAAGAAGGTGTCTCAAATCCAGGACCTATTGTTGTTATGACATCTATTATTTATTGAAAATAAGGTAAATTTAGAGTATTCGAATGAACACAAGAATGATAAAACTATATAACCCAAGTTATTTTACAATGTAAAATGACGTCCTTATCATACAAAGTACTTTTTTAACTCAATTGAGAACTAGGAGTATTTCTTGAAGGAAAACAATAATTTAAATTAACAGTATCTTTTATTTTTTCTTTATCTGAAACCTGTTGTATAACTTGTACTTTATCATCTTCAAAAGAAACATTATGAATCTCCACAATTTCCTTTTTCTTTTTTGTTTGTTCTTTCAAATTATTCTTAATCATTTCACGTACATCAAATGATACATTCTTGCAAAGAGTAATGTTACCTTTTATACTAGCAAGATGTTGTTTTATCTTGTAAATTCTTCCACCTTTAAACATTCTACCGCAAAATAAGTAATTATATTAAGCATTTCCACCAGATATTTGAATAGTAGAAAAATAATTTTATGCTGGATTAACTTTTTCACCAATAAAAGATGTCATGTCTGTAAAATCTTTTTCTGATGATTGAATATTCTCCATTATAATATCAACTTGAAAATTTTTAAAATAAACAATCATATAATTTAATTAAATTCCAATATTAGTTAACTTTTCAATACATTAGTTAAATCTAAAATATATGAATCATCATGCTTCAAAAAGGGTTGTTGAGATTAATTTTTCAAGTAATCGTCCTTTATTGTTTCATCAAAAGAAATAGTTAACTTTTCAATCATATAAAAAAATATTAACTTTTCAATACATTAGTTAACTTTTTAATCGTATCACCAGTCTCTGTATTTATATTCTACTTCAAAAAGGGTTGTTGAGATTAATTGTTCAAGTAATCATCCTTAAACAATTACATCTGAAGTAATTATACCTCTATGGTAGAGTAGAGGCTCCTACCTCGATCTTCTTATGAATAAAGATAACATATCAACTGATGACGTCAATCAAGTAGCAAGCGTAACTAAAGAAGCCGCGATGATGTCGAGGAAGGATCAAACGACAAGAGGCGATGATCCAACGTTGATTCAAGCGCAACAGACTAATAGATTAAACGCAATAGATCAACCGTGATTGAAGGAGGAGCAACAGACCCACAGATCACCCATCTTCAAAGATTGAAGGAGGACCAACAAACCCACAGATCACCGGTCTTCAAAGATCAAAGAAGGAGTAACGACCAACAGATCATCGGTCTTCAAAGATCGAAGGAGGAGCAACAGACCCATAGATCACCATAGTCCTGACCACGATTAATAAATCGTCGGTTACTGTTACAAAACCGCCGGTTATAGTTTATAAAAATCTATAAACCTTAACCTAACCACTAGTTTATGGTTTATCCTACGATTTAAAAACTGTCAGTTACGGTTTAACCGACGGTTTATCGATGATTTAACCGATGATTTAACCATAATCAACATCAATCTCCACATTAATAGGTTCCTCCACTTGTAATTCCTTATCCATTGTTCTTAATGAAGACATTTTTGTAATAAAGGAATTGAAAATAATAATAATAAATAATAGATGTAGTAATAATAATAATAAATAAATAAATAAAATAATTGTAAATGGAATATGTTGCTTGAGAGAGAATGAGAGAAAGAGAAAGATTGTAATTGGTGTGAAAAAAATTATGTTTATGATAGCTATATTTATAGTTATAAAAAAATTATAAAATAAAATAAAATAAAATAACCATTGGCAACAGTCTTAAGTTCCCTGAGACCGTGGCATGGTCTTAGAAGAGACCGTGGAGGTC
>JAOXYD010070612.1:0-12654 GCA_028565735.1 Pinacopodium congolense | reverse complement strand
AGTGGTTCTTATAAGTTGTATTGTAAAAGTTGTGGTAGTACCTCTTATTCATCATTAGAATGTCAAGAAGGAAGTTTTTTTACCTGAGAACTAGAACAAGCTCAATTTTTTAGTAATTAAAATAGGTAAAGAGGAAACCCTTTTTCAAATACTTATAATCATGGTTGGAGGAACCATCCTAATTTTTCTTGAAGTAACAATCAAAACTACCTACAATCACCTCAACAAGTTCAAGCTAATCCTCAAATACCACCTCCACCCGGTTTTAGAACCAACCAACCTCAAAGAGAAGCACCCAATTTTAAAGAAACTGTTCTTAAGTATATCCAATCAAATGAGTCTAAAATACAAAATCATGAAGCATCAATCAAGAATTTGGAGACTCAAGTTAGGCAGATTGCTCAACTCTTACAAGAAAGGCTACCCGATAAGCTTCCTAGCAAAACAAAAACTAATCCTAGAGAACGTGAAAAAGCGATTACTTTAAGAAGTGGAAAGGAGGTTGTGAGTGAAAGGAAGAAGGAAGAAGAGAAAGGTAAGCAAGTGATGATGGAGAGTGAAGAAGATCGAGAAGAAGAAGGACATGACAGACGAGATAAAGTTAAAAAAGAAGGAAAGAAGAAAGAGAAGGATGATGAGGGTGAAACTTTATATAAGTCACATAGGATATTCGCTGATCTGAATATACAACCCTATAAGCCTAAGATACCATACGCTTAAAGGTTGAAGAATACACACTTAGACAAGAAATTTGGGAAATTTTTGAAGATGTTTAAGAAGTTGCATCTCAGCATCCCAATTGCTGAAGCATTTGCCCAAATGCCTTTTTATGCAAAATTTTTTAAGGAAATCCTGTCCAAGAAGAAAAGGTTAAAGGAGTATGAGATTGTGAAGCTTTATGAAGAATGTTCTACTATCTTGCTGAAAAAGTTACCTCCAAAGCTCAAGGACCCTGGTAGATTTACCATTCCTTACACAATTGGTAGTTTACAAATTAATAGGGCTTTGATGGATCTTGGAGCAAGCATTAATTTAATGCCCCTATTACTTTTCAAGAAGTTAGGATTAGAGGATCCTAAACCCAATATAGTCTCATTGTAATTGGCTAACAGATCAACAACATATCCAAGAGAGATTATCGAAGATTTTTTAGTTAAGGTTGATAAATTCATATTCCCCGTTGATTTCCTTGTCTTGGATATGGAGGAGGACAGTATAATGCCTATCATTTTATGACGATCATTTATGGTTACTTCCAGGACACTGATTAATGTACATGGTGGGAAGCTTATTCTCAAGCTTCAAGATGAAAAGATTGAGTTCAATGTTTTTCGAGCAATGAAGCATCCACCCTGGATTCATGTAACTTCATTAGAATTCATTTTATTCCAATTAATCCATTTGAATATCTTTGTTTAGATTCATTGCAAAAGGCTTTAATCCATTCAAATGTGGAAGAAGATGAAGGAGAGGAGGTCAAGGAGGCATTACAGGAACTAGAAGTTAGAAAGCAGTCTTCTAACTGGATACAATCTAGAAGGTTTGAGCTTTGGATAGATCAATCCAAACCCTTCCAAAGCCATCAATTAAAGAGCCTCCAACTCTTGAATTGAAGCCTCTCCCTTCAAACTTGAAGTATCCATTTTTAAGACCTCTATCTCAATTGCCTATTATCATTTTAACATCATTAAGTGATACGATGGAGGAGAGATTGTTGAGAGTTCTTAGAGAGCATCAAAATGCTAGAGGATGGACCTTAGTGGATATTAAACGATTAATTCCTTCTATTTGTACTCATTGAATTTTCATTAAATAAAGAAGTAAATATATGGTCCAACCTCAGCATAGACTGAATCCAAACATGAAGGAAGTGGTGAAGAATGAAGTAGTCAAGCTCCTTGATGCTAGTATTATTTATCTCATTTATGACTCTACATGGGTTAATCTAATTTAAGTAGTACCAAAGAAAGGAGGGACTAATGTCATGAAGAATGAACAAGAAGAATTAATTGCTACAAGAAAAGTAACTAGTTGGCATAAGTGAATTGATTATCGTAAATTAAATGACACTACAAAAAAGGATCACTTTCCTTTAATTCATTAATCAAGTCATATAAAGGTTAGCTGGGCATAGTTTTCATTGTGCTTTAGATGGATCAGTGGTTACATGCAAATTATTATTGCCCCTGAGGATCAGGAAAAGATGACATTTACATGTCCCTATGGAACCTTTACATATCGACACATACCTTTTGGCTTATGTAATGCCCCTGCTACTTTTCAGCGTTGCATGATAGCAATTTTTGGGAATATGATTGAGTCATGCATTAAAGTGTTTATGGATGATTGTTTGGTATTTGGTACATCTTTCAATGCATGTTTGGAGAATCTAGAAAAAGTGCTAAGGGGATGTGAAGAAACTAACTTGGTTTTGAATTAAGGAAAATGCCACTTCATGGTGTAAGAGTGCATAGTGTTAAGTCATAAGATTTCAAGTAAGGGTATTGAAGTAGATCCAATAAAAGTAGAAGTTATTGCTCAACTTCCACCACCAAATTCAGTTAGAGTAATTCAGAGTTTTCTTGCATATGTTAGATTCTATAGATGCTTTATCAAGGATTTTTCCAAGATATTGAAGCCCCTTACTGAGCTTTTGACCAATGACACAATCTTTAACTTTGATGATAAATGTATACGTTCTTTTCAAGTGTTAAAGAAAAGCTTATAAGTGCACCTATTTTGGTATCACCTTATTGGTCTCTTCCTTTTAATTTGATGTGTGATACGAGTGACTTTGCAATTGGTGCAACATTTAAACAAAGGCATGGGAATTTTTTCCATCCAATCTATTATGCAAGTCGTACTTTGAATGATGCTCAATAGAATTACACCACCACTGAGAAGGAGATGTTAGCTGTAGTGTTTGCAATTGAAAAGTTTCGGTCCTATTTGGTTCTTTCAAAGGTCATAGTTTATACAGACCATTCTGCATTGAAGTACGTCATAAACAAGCCTGATGTTAAGCCATGATTGATTCAATGGGTTCTCCAATTATAGGAGTTTGACATCGAAATCTGAGATAAGAAAGGTAAAGAAAACTTTGTAGCTAATCATTTATCTCGTTTGAATGAAAAAGTGATGGATAAAGGAGAAAACCAAGATATAAAGGAGGTTTTTCCTGAAGAAAATTTACTAGCCATGCTTACCTTACCATGGTATGTGGATATAGTGAATTATTTGGTTGATAATATGATCCCTTCTGACTTTTCATGCCAATAGAAGAAGAAGTTCTTTTCTAAAGTCAAGCGGTATCTTTGGTCTGATCCTTTTCTTTACAAGATATGTATCGATGGAATAATTTGAAGATGTGTTCCTATTAAAGAAGTGCCTTCAATTCTAAGTCATTACCATTCAAAGGAGACTGAAGGATACTTTGGCCCTGCTAGGACAGCATACAAGGTGCTTGAGTGTGATTTCTATTGGCCTACTCTATTTAAGGACGCATTGCATTTTGTGAAGTCTTGTGATAGTTGTCAAAGGGTTGGCAATATTTCTAAGAGACATGAGATGCCACTAACCAACATTTTGGCTTGTAAAATCTTTGATGTTTGGGATATTGACTTCATAGGTCTATTCCCTTCATCAGACTCTAACCAATACATTTTAATGGTTATTGATTATGTGAGCAAATGGGTTGAAACATTTGCAATTCCAACCAATGATGCACGAAGTATAGTTCATTTTCTCAAGAACATATTCACTCGATTTAGAACACCTAAATCCATTATAAGTAATAGGGGAACACATTTCTATAACAAGCCTTCGAATCCCTTTTATCTAAGTATGGTGTTACCTATAAGGTTGCTGCACCTTACCATCCTCAGACTAGTGGTCAAATTAAAATATCCAATCGAGAACTTAAGATAATTTTAAAAAAGACCATTAGCTCTTCAAGAAAATATTGGTCAATAAAGTTGGATGATGCACTGTGGGCATATCGAACTGTATATAACATGCCCATTACAATGTTTCCTTATAAGTTGACATATGGTAAGGCTTGTCATTTGCCTGTTGAGTTAGAACATCGAGCTGATTAGGCTATCAATTTTCTGAATTTTGACTAAAAGAAGGCTGGTAAGGAAAGGCTTTTGCAATTGAATGAGTTGGATGAGTTTCGTCTCGAAGATTATGATAACTCTAAGTTGTATAAGGAAAGAATTAAGAGATGGCAAGATAAGCATATCATTCAGAGAGATTTCAAAGTTGGTGATAAGGTCTTTCACTGTTTAATCCTCATTGAACTAGGAACTTGTCAAGTTAGAAAGGTAATTGTGTGTGATTTTATTTTATTTTGGGTGTTATGATCTTTTAAATAACGTGTTGATGCCTTTTAAGTGTGTTTGAATTAAGTTTAGTGTGTTTTCTTTAAAATTTCCTTAGTTGGTATGTTTAATTTGAATTTAGTTGTGTTTTTAAGCTTAAATTTGAAGCAAATTGATGAATAGTCTAATCCAAGTTGTTAGGACTTTAATTTAGGAGGTTTTTATTAGAAATTTGGAAGGCAAATGATCAAATTAAGCTTTAGGCAAACCATCAACGGCCCCTTACTAGGGTCATATTGATGGGTGAGAGGGTGTCATTGTTTACAACATTTCCAGACCATTAACGAAACCATGTTCATCTAGCAATGACGCCATTGAAGGAAGAGTGGGGTGCCGTTAATAAACATAGAAGTATAAAACCCAGCAGTTGCAGCATTTTCTCTTAGCCCCTATTTTCTCCCTAAACCTTCAAATCTCCATATCTTCCTCATTTCTTAACCAAATTGAGAGTTCTTGGTATCTATTTGCCGCATTTTAAGTCCTTTACAACATTCTATCTTCAAATCACTCTAAAAATCAATAGATTTTTTAGAATCTGCTCTAATATATCGAAATCTTTTTCTCCAATCAAGGTATTTTTTTTCAATTTTCTCTTGATATAGGCTTTCATTTAATTGAAATTTGGTGTGTTTAAAATTTCATAAGCTTTCTATTGATACCAATTTTGTAACATATTGTTATGATCAAATTTTCGGAAATTTTCAAAAAAATTAGGGATTTTTTTGAAAATATTTTATAATAATTTTATGATTTTCTTTGAATTTTCTAACCTATTTCGGTTTATTTTTTAAACAATTTTGAATCAAATGGCACCAATGAAGAAAAGATTGGCCTATGAGCCTTCCCGATTCATTAGTTTGATAATTTTAATTGGTACTTGTAATACTAAAACAACGAGTTTATAGTAAAACGTCCCATCCATCTGGATATTAAGGCTCAATTTGACTTCTCAAGAGCATTTCGGAGCATCGAATGGAAGACGGTAGTGAATTTCTTAAGTCCTTTCTATCCTAATTGGGTTCACGAGTTCTATGCAAACATCGAAGACAAAGAAGAGTCCGAGACAATCGAGATTTGATCTTCAGTGCGAGATATTCCTATTATGATAACTCGTGCTCCTATTTCAGCTTTATTAAGGGTACCTGATAAGGGTGGAGTCTACATTAAGACTAATAAAATATTTGTATTTATCAATTCCAATTGATAAATATGATAATAAGGTATCTGATAATGTTTGCGAAAACGTATGAAATTTCAAGTACCTTGGTTCTCTCTCCTCGATCGATTCGAAATTGATTATTAGTTTAACTAAATAACTAAATAAAATAGATAGACCCTTCTCTTCATCTCTGGTCGATGGGTCTTCTCAATTGGAAGATCCTTTATAGACCCATTACATGGAGATTCAATTTATACAGATCCGCCTTTTTCTATACCTGCTGCTAGAGAAGCTTTAGCATTAATTAGGAACAGCAGATGTTACACCACTACTAACCTAGGTATTCATGAGTGCAGTATTTTTTCCATGTTTAGTTCTAGTGTTACACCTAAGGCTAGTGGGTTGAATGAGATGCAGATTGTTGATATTTACTTGCTGTATTTATTTTTATTAGGTGTTATTCCCAGGATACCATTATCAGGTTTCATCATTCTTAGTATGCGGCATGTGATTAAGCTTAAGAGGCCTACCAGGAATTTCAGTTTTCATTGCTTATTGACAAGGATCTTTATGGATGTTAGAGTTCCTTTAGATTCATAGGAGGTTATTGATTGGTCCAATAAGGTTATCATCAATGCATCCCTAATTAAGCAATGGAGGTTTGTTTTTCACCATGGGTGATGGATCAAGAAAGGTGCACAAGAGGCACCTACAGATGCTCCTGTACCTGAGGCAGCTGAGGAAGAGATGGGTAAGGCATCTTCTGATTACACTCAGAGTGTTCATCAACTGTAACATGTTTCACATGCTGTCGCCCCACCATCCTCCTCGGATGATCCTCATATGGTGATGATGTAGTACATGATTAACATGGAGGGTCACCTCACTTCTGAGCTTTCAAAGTTTCCTACAGCCTTGTTTTCTGAGCTTTCTGCTTTTCGGGGGTAGTTGATTCATGGTTTGATAGCCTTCAGCATTAGGTGAATGATTTGGCTGCATGAGTAAATTGTATCAAGGATTATCAACGATCACGGGATGTAGATAACCGTTCTTTTTAGTGTTTTTAGCTATTTATTTTGTTGATTCAGTTGTTTCAGCTCAATAGTATAGGTTTCCCTTTTGTAGTGTAGGTTTATGTTGTTTTTCTGACATATCTGCTGACTACTTTTGATATATGATGGCTCCTTGATGTATTTGACTTCCATATTTATATGAGTGGAGCATCGTTTGGCCATTTTCTATGTTATTTTTCTTTTGATTTCAGTTCTTACATGTCTATTCCATTACACCATCGCATCTTTTAAGTCTAGATCAAACGAGTGTATTTCTTTCCCTACTCTCCTACATTATACTTTTCATTTTCACTTTTAAATATTGAGGACAATGTTTAGTTTAAATGTGGGGGAGGGACATTATCATATTAGTACTTGAGTTTTGTTTGTTTGACAGTAATTTACTTTATCATCACTTTCATCGTAGTCTATAAATTATGGAAAAAGTTTTCAATTTTGATCTTTTTTATTGTTCATATTTTAATTTGAATTCAATTATTTTGGCAATTTGAAATTTTATCTGATTAATTTTGATTATTAATTACTAAATGCATTTAACTCATTTCATAATTTGGAAGGTACATACCTAATGATTATAATGATATTCCACATATAAAATACAATTTTCTGAGTAATTTTGTACCTTCTTTTAAGGCTTTTTTATCATTCAAAGAAAAAAGAAAAAGAATCAGAATTAACCCCAAAAAGAAATATATATATAATTACTTAATTAGTTAAATAAGTAAGCAAAACCACTCATCTGATTTCTAATCTTGTATATATGTATATAAAAAAAGAAAAGAAAAAGAAACATATATATATATATATATGTATATAAGATTTGAAGTTATGAGTGAGACGAATAGTTGATTGAGTTACTATAACACGGTTAAGTAACTAAGGTTGTTTACAACAAAATGTTCACCTTCACCTAAAAAGACTGAAGTGATCTTTCAACTAATTTGATTTCGAATTTAATTAATTAGGTGATTAAACAATTTTTGTTTTAAAGGATGCGAAAGTGTTGAAAAAAATGATGCATTAAACTCAGTTTATTTACTTTTTACATGTGGAATTGATTTTTAGATTTAGGTTGAAGCTTAAAAAAGAATGAAATAATTTAAATACATTTTCGATTTGATATATTTATTAATCTTTTAACATTTCTACGCGTCAATATTTTTGAAGGATCAAGAACGCATTTTCAATAATTGCGGTATCAATTTTGCATTGATTTTTCCTATATTTATATCCTATTATGAACTTAATGATGAATTAATTTGCTTGAAGACAAGCAAATGATTAAGTGTGGGAATTGTTAGGGGTCAAATTACTAGAGCTTTAATGGTTAATTTTTTTAATTATGACCCCTAATTCAATACTTAACTGTTAAATTTATGTGTTATTATGTTTAATTTGCAGAGTTTGATGATGAAGTTTGGAGCAAAAATGAGAAGAAAGTATCCCATTTCTGTCCATTAACGGCCCTTTGGAAGGGTCACATCAATGGATGAATAGAGGACCGTTTAAGGAGCCAGCATTTAACCATTAACGACGGTTTCTCAAGGTGCTATTGATTGGAGGTAGGGTGCCATTGAATGCAGCAGTCAACAATTTTAGCTCCAAATCTCCAAGATAACCATTGTGGCATATCTCTAATTAACACCCTTATCTGCTAGCACATGTGGGAGGCAGAAACAACTGTAAAAACAAATAGAGGGAGAGAACAATTCTACCATAGTCTTACGAAGCATTCTTCTTCTCTCTTTGTAGTCATTTACCTTTAAACACTTTGTTCTTTGAATTTGTGTATTGTTTCTGAGTTTCTAAACATCTAAGCTTGGTGTATAAACATAGTTCTAAATTTATAACTCACATTCAGGGGGTTTCTAACTCAGATTACTTGTTATTATGCTCTTCCTTTTGGAATAATTAAAGAACTTATTCTTATTCTTACAACTTTGTATGTTTTTTTATTTTTCTACAAGTTTGATTCGATTCAAAGGATGTGCTGTATTCCAAATCAAGTTAGGAGTTATGAGACATGTCCAAAAGTCTTACAAACCTGTTTTGTATACTCTAAACTTATTATTTTAGCTTGTTTTCATAGATCTATCAAGATATATTGCATAAGTTGTATATTTGTATGTCTTGATCAATATGTGTGGCTAATTCATCCTTATTGCTAAGGTTGATGTTTGTATGATTGAAGAAAGCTTAAAGGCATGTTAAAGGTTTTGTATTTTGTTTATTGAAGGTTTAAATGAACTAATTTTGGGTTGGCTACTTAAGATTAGTTTTTAAGAGAAGTTAAGCATGAGAAATCATCTTAAATTGTTAGAAAAATCAATAAACAACACGAATTAATCCTTGCATGACCAAACTTAGATTTTTTTGTGAAAGTTAGAGATTTAAGATTAAATTTCCAGACCTCATCTTCTTGAAATTAAAGTCCATTTACTTGATTTTAAAGCATAACCAACCTTTCAACAATATTAAATGGAGAAAAAAACAAAGTCTTAACCATAACTTTGTTTTGATTTTGTAAAGGAACTTTAATCAGACCTTAAATATGTTTAAAGCTCAATTAAATCATCAATCATCTAATCCTTAGCTAATTTACACATTTGTTAATTTTTCAAAATTTTTCAAAAGCAATTAAAAATCATTTTTAAAGTGTTTAAGCTAAGTTAATCTAGTTTTAGCAAATTTTAGATTTTTAATCAATTTTTTGGATTTCCTAAATAATTATAATCTGATCAACCTAGTAATTAAGCCAACTTTTGCTTCGTGGGTTCGACAACAGGAGTCTTAAATTTACTCCATTATATTACTTTTGTGATAAGTGCATTTACCTTTATTTTGTTGGTTTTCAAAGTAAAATCTTTTCAAAATCATTCAAAGTTTTAAAGTCACCTAACCAACACAACAAAGTCATACACTTTTGACACTTAATTATGCAACTTAAATGAAGTTCCATGCCTCCCCTTAATACAAGGATAATGCTTCAAAACCAAATGTTTTAAATATATGTGATTAAAGTATCAAATTCAATAACGCCTTTCAAAGATTCAAACATCATTAATATCTACATATTCTCCATTCTTTAATGCCATGCTCAAAATAATATCATGAAGTTTTCTAAAAGTCAAAAGTTATGCCATGAATTATTTAAAAACTACTATAGGAGCACTTAACATAAGATCCATGAAGTCTAGATTTAAAACTTTAGTGTATGAGACATTTTTTATCAAAACATTAGGACTTTTCAAACAATTTTGAATACAATAATGTCCTTTAAAAAAATTCTTAAACTAACACATGGAGGTAATTTATTAAAGACATCAAACCTTTTTAATAGATAATTTTGTAAAACAAAATCCTCAAAAACTTTCAAACTTCCCAATAAATTTTCTTAAACATAATTAAGTGTAAAAGTTTAACATATATGAGAGGGATAGGAAATTTTCGAAAGACATGATTATCAAAAATATTCTCAAAAGGCTTTAAACATTCTCTTATATGCAAAAACCAGTATGTAATCCATAAAACATCTAAAAATCTAAGAAGAACTTAAAATAATCATATAAAGCATTTATCAAGATACAAAAAAAACATACAAAATTTAAGCATATAAAAATAATGTTTAAGAAAGCTCTTCATCAAATACAAACTAAAAAAGTCATTCATAAGATCTTTAACATTTACTAACTTTAAAATATCATATACGAATATGCGTATTCAACAAATAACACAGGAGAAAAAATTAAAATCGCAAAGTTCCAAGGGTTTAGTCGATCAAACAAGTAATATCGGTCGACTAATGTACTTGTATACCACATTTGATCGATCGAATAACTTTTATCAGTCGACCAATATACCTACAAAAACACATTCGGTCGGCCGAACTAATTCTATCAATTGACCAACAATCAACAGTAAGCAACCATACAAAATTCTCTAAACAATCAAACACATTTTCAAAAATTAAATTACTCTATTTATAATCAAAGTCGCAGTGAATCAAGATATTAAGTAATACATAAATATATAGGTTCAAGGTATACCTCCCTTTTTATAATTTGTCACCAACTTTACTGCTTGTAGTTTTTACATCATTGGTTCAATAATGTTGGTGATTTCCTTTTAGTTCTTGAAGGTACCTACAAAACAAATATTTAACGAAATTTTGGTAACCATATCATCTTGTGTCTTTGATGGTTAATTTTATACCTTTCACATCCATTCAACAAATCATTTAACCAATCAAAGTAATATTGTTGAACATGTCCAAAACAACCATAATAATGATAGGTTAATGGTGTGTATGCACTCCTATGACCATACCTTGTTCTAGATCTATTGAAAATTCTAAATGTATCATGATAATGAGATCTTAAATTGTTCCTATATTCATGTCTAGATGTAAATATTTTTCTTTGATGAAAATCTTATCTAGAATATGCATTAAACATATTTAAAGGAAAATGATGGCCATGTAAACATTTCCATATGCATATATATGACCATGAGGAACATATGAAGTAGAAGGCTCATATGCAACATTTTTTTTATGATGTACATTTACAAAAAAAAATTATGTCTATTGTTAGACACTTGCACATTCTTTTTATATGATGGTTTTGAAGCATAGAAAAATGCATGATGATTCTTCTTATGATGGGAGCTAAATGATGAAAGCCTTAAAACATTTTTAATGGATGGCCTAGGTTCTTCTTCCTCTAAGTTCTTTCTTTTAACAAATTTGGTCATACTTGAAGAAGATCCATTATTGCTCTTATAACCTAAGCTATGTCTATCATTTATGACCTTTTGACCATTCAACACGTTTTCCAATTTTTTATTCCCATTCGTAAAATTAGCAAGTGAATCCTTAAGGGTATTTATCTCTAATCTAATAAATGTATTTTCTTTTGCCAAATCATCATGAGCAACATTACACTTTGATTCCATTTGTTTCTTCAATAAACTATTTTATTCTATCAATTTTTGCATCTTATATTTGATGTCATTCTTTGATTCAACTTCTTTCCTAAGTGTTTCATTTTCTAATTTACAAACATCAAGCAATTTTGAGGTTTCAGTATCCTTATCATGCAATTTCTTTTTCCTCATAGTTAATTCTTCTATATGCTCTAATATCTCTTCATAAGTGTATTCTACATCACATTCATTATCATTATCATAGGATTTAGAACACGACGGTTCATCATTATAGGATGTTGTGGAAGTACGAACCTCATCATCCACGAAGCATAGGAAGGCTATGTCTTCGTGTTCGCTTTCCTCTTCCTTGTCTTGATAGATTTCCTTTAATGCATGCCATACTTTTTGAGCACTTTCACACCATGAAACTTTTTCAAATATTTCCATACTTAAGGCACAACATAAAACATGTAAAACTTTATAATTAAATGAAATAATATTTTTTTTTCTATTTCATCTAATTCTAATGCTTCTTTAAGTGTTAGACTTTCTATAGGCTTGAAAGGTATATAAGGACTATTTTCTATCATTTTCCAATAATCTTTTCCTAAGTTTAAAAAGTGAATTTTCATTTTAATTTTCTAATCTCTAAATTTTCTCCATTAAATAAATGAGGTATATCTAAATTAAGTGCCATCTATATTTATTCACTAATTTGTTAGAATTAATTCAATGTGAGGCATATGCTTTGATACCAATTGTTGGCTCTATGTGGCACCTAAGGGGGTGAATTAAGTTTTTAAAAATTCTTTTCAAATTCAACCTAAGTCTTATTATCAATTTCAATTAAACAAGGAAGCTGGGAAATAATTTAATTGCACAAATTAAATAACAATAATAATTTAAACAATTAAATTAAATGCATAAAAATAAAAGAGGAAGGGAAGAAGAAATACAAACGATTTATTCTGGTTCAGCGCAATCCACTTGCCCTACATCTAATCCCCAACACAACTGTTGAGATTTTGTTCTTATTGTACTTCAATAAGAATACATAAATACAATTCTTTTTATAAGCTCAAAATTAACCTTTCACTCTCTATTTTTTAAGGCT
>JAOXYD010070601.1:0-12654 GCA_028565735.1 Pinacopodium congolense | reverse complement strand
AATCTCTATTAAAAATTTCAAAATAGGTTATTAATCTAACCTTTTCATATTTTTTTCAATTAAGTGACTAGTTTTGAAAATTTTTCAGTTGAGTGATTAACATTTAAAAAATTAACAGAAGAAGTAAAAATGTTGGAATGGGTCGGGCTGGGCTAGGTTTTTTAGTCAGGTCGGGTCGGGTCGATTAACGGCGTCAACCTTTTTCACTCAACTGATTAACTTTTGAAATGTTAATCACTTAATTGAAACTTTTAAAAGTTTGATCTTTTAACTGAAAAAATGTGTAAAGGTTGATAACTTTAATAACTATCAACCCGAGTACTTTATGAATTTTGAATAGGTTGTAATTTTAATGTAGGTTTAACGAGATTAAATAAAGTGAGTAAAACTCACTCTACTGCCTTTGTACCGATAAAAGATTGAAGTGTACAAGTGGAGCTAGTAGTCGTTTATGATTATGAACTAGTATAGTAATTAAGGGTATTCATGCCAGAATGTTCATTTTCTCATCAATAGGATAGATGACATTACAAACAAGGCAATAAGGTGATTGAATTTTTTGTGACAAAATGTTTTCACTTATTTCAAAAGACATGAAGAAACCCTACTAACAAGTTTTTTACCACAAAAGAATTGTGATTTGTAAACAAAATCAAAACTATTGATCGATTTTTGTTTGTGCTCAATTAATTTTCAACTCTTTATCAATGTTGTTTGAGTGAATGTGTAACTCATTTCTTGAAGACAAGTAATAGCTTAAGTGTGGAAATATTTGATAGCTTCTATTTTACATATCATTTAGGGAACATCTTGTGGTGATTATATTTGGTTTAAGGGAAAAATCCATGTAATTCTCTCGGATATTAAGTTTAGTTCTTTGGATGAGATGTTCTTTTTTTGATTTTTATATTTCATCATTTTTTATAGGACTTTGAAGAGTAATTTGATACGACTTTAGGACTATAAAAGATGTGTATTATGATACACCTCATGGGCACCTCATTTAATTTGTTTAAAGAATGGTCATAGGGTGAGCCACACCCTATGGCTAGTGACACAACCACTCACTTTTTTAATATTTTTGCTACTTTTTAGGGACTTCCCTTGCAAACATCTCCTTGTAGCTACCAAACAAGGAATAGTAAGTCCTAAGCAAATGTTTATGGTTTCTATGAAATTTTGAAGGAGAAGAAAGATCTTAATGCATTAATCTAAAGATCAAGGATAGGATTCCATACATCAAACATCAAGAAGTCAGTGATTCAAGACAAATTCATTATGAAATTTTCTAATTCGTTCCTCTTTATGTTTGTTTATGTGATTAATACAATGTGTAGGAACTAATCTTTTTATAGGATTTGGGTTTTAATCAACACCACGATGTAGTCTTCATCATTATTCTTGATTTAACTTATGATTTTCTCAATTTTATGTTAAATTTGTTTATGGATATTAATCATTTTGGATTTAAATGTTACATGGATGTAAACTTTGATTCCAAAGCTTTGATTTTTGTATGATTAGATAAAAAGATCAATTGCATGTTTTGGATTATTCCATAGATAAAAAAAACTTTAACAACGTCATGAACATTATAAAAAAGTCATCTATGGCTGCTCATTGATCTTATCATAGTTTAAATAAAATCCCTTAGCATTGCCTCTACAATCAGATGTGAATTCACTAGCGTAGTCCTTCATACTCGCATGATTGATCTATTGATGGGGGAACTTTGTGAATGATGAGACCGGCCTAATTGGAAATCATGGCTTTTCCCTATCTTAATGGCGAATCTTGATTGACTAGAAACTAATTTTATGGAAGAAGAAGCATGGCATGAGATATGTGGCAGAATAATTTTTGAAAGAGAATTACTTGACTCAATGGATAGGAAGTAACTCAAGCATGAAATCAAGTGGGTCTACCAACTAAGCAACTGATACTTGATTGGGTAGGGGACAGTTCGATTTTGTGTAAGGCCCTTGCAGAAGAAAGAAGCAGTTGTCATTTGATAGGAAACATCTTTTGTATAGGGTTCCACCTCTGTGCACCCTAATAAAAAAGCCTAAACTATATTTCTAATGCATCCCTTCCCTAACAACCAACCTTGATGTAGGTAGTTCTCATGAGGAACCATTGTAACAAAGTAGGTCCTAGGGCTAGACTTACACAAGTTGTGAGCTTAGTCTTAAAACTAGGTTTTGTACAGTGAATTAGCGCATTTAATCAATAGTTTAGGATAGAGAGAACTTTTACCTAATTTATCGAATTAAATAGGATAACATGACTCAAGAGAGTGTGTGATTTACCTTAGTGAATTTATGGTCTAATAAATCTAAAAAACATTTTGAATCAAGAGTAACAATAAATACGAACACATCTTAGAGGGATTAATTACCCGAATCCTGTCTTTATCATTGTGTGCTAGACTTTTTAAGTTCTCTTAGGTACTTATTTTAAAATTTTAGTTTATTTTATTTATTTAATAATTCAATCTCTTTCCATAGTAGTCATTGTGGTTCTGACACCTGGATTTACTATAGTTATATTACATAATGAAAGGTGAAATTGTCTTGTATGTGTTGCGATATTTTTTAGTATGTTCCTTGATAATTTTCATTTAAAACTTTCGTATGTTATATGCATATCAACTATAGTATGATACATACACTTGCTTATTTATGTGCTTTTATATTGTATAATTGGGATTTTTTATTTATATTTTTATTTAAACATAGGTACAATTCACAAGCATCAAGTTTTTAGTGCTGTTTCTTAGGACTATTTTCATTCTTAGGATTTTTTACTCTTTATTAGACTAGCCATTGGTTTTTTTCACTTTAGTTTTAGTTTGTTTCAATTTTTTTCATTTCTTTTGCATCTTTAATTCCCCAAAATTTTTATTTTGTTTAAGAACTTTTTTCTTCTGGATATTTTATTGGTTCCTTGACTTTTAGGTTAGGTATGTTAATGAATAATGAGAAGCCATCCTACAAACTTTTTGGAGCTTAACTCTGAAGTAGAAAGAACTTGTAGAAGATGTTTAAGGGAGAAGAGATCTAATACCTATGGAAAGTTTGTAGATGAGGAAAAACTATTAGGCAACATAGCTTAAGAATTAGGATTGAGAACTCAGCTTCCTATAGGGGATTTACAAAACCCTCTTTACTAAGCCAGGAGTGGTGGCAATAAGTTTTACAATTAAATCTCAGATGATCCAAATGCTCTAGAATTTTTTGATGGGTTTCTAGATAAGGATCCAAATACCCATATTCCTAATTTTTTAGTGATCGGTGATACCTTTAAGCTAAATGGTGTTTCTAAGGAGGCTATGATATTAAGAATTTTTGGATTCACCTTGTGCAGTAGACCTAAGCCTTAGATCAAATTGGGTCAATTGCTTTTACCACCTCTTAGAACCAACTTAAAGAAAAATTCCTTCCAACGTATTTCCCTCCTTATTTAGCTAAATTAGGTGATCATTTCTTTTCAACTGTGGGAATAGGAAAATCTATATGTGCCATAGGAGTGATCGAAGGACATATTAAGGAAGTGCTTACACATTGGATTTAATCTTAGGATGTTGATGTAAACTTTAATAACATGTTAAATTTTGTAAATTTTAGCTTCTTATTGCATCTTCTAGGGGTCCCATGAGTTTTAAAACCCATGAGAAGATGTATGAATTGATTAAAAACATAGATATGAATACTTACCAATGAGGGAATGCAAGGCAGAGATCTAATTCTATAACAATGTAGGACGTTGACATAGTTGCCTCCTTAGAGGAAAAATTAGACTTTATGGCTAAAAGAATTGAGGGAATGGTAGTGGAGTCAACAATTCACATATGATGTCCTATGGTATGCATAGGAGAAGACATCCAGCCCATAAATGACAAGCATCTAGTGGAGGAGGATAAGTGGATTTTATAGGCAATGGATTTAATTACAATAGACCATATAGAGCCATTTATAATCTAGCATAGAGGTAGATTCCGAGTGTGTCAAGTATGGAAGCATCTATGTGTAATCTAGAAGTTTAGATAGGGAACTTGGTTAATCTAGTTTCTAATGAAAAATAAAGTACACCACTAGTTAATAGTGAACCCAAACAAAATGCAAAAGTGAAATTCATAACTTTGAGGAGCGGAAAGAAGTTAATAGAAGGTTAAAAAACAAAAGAAAAAGAGGAAAATGCACCTAAACTGAAGATTGTGAAAGTGGAGAAATAGTGAAGGGTTAAAAAAGAAAATAGTGAATGAGCATAAGCTACCAATCTCATGTTCATGTAGGCTATAAAAGGATGGTTAAGATGAGCTATTCAATAAATTTCCAAAGACTCTTAAATAATCACATACTAACGTATATTTTGTAGAAGTTTCATTCAAAAAGCCAAAGTATGCCAAGTTATTGAAGGTTCTTCTTTCAAAAAACAAAAAATCTAGAGGAGTTATCTATGATTCAATTGAATAAATACCTTATAAAACAAACTTCCACAAAAGCTAAAGGATTAAAGGAGATTTACTGTCCCTTGCATTATTGGTAGTTTATCTTGTGACAAGCCAATAACATACTTAGATGCTATTATAACTTTGATTTCATATAGCTTGTTTAGAAAGTTAGGAATTTGAGAGCCATAAAAAACTAAGATGAAAATTCAATTAGATCTATAAAATATCCCAAGATAATAATTGAGGATGTTTTGGTTAGAGTTGATAAGTTAATCTTACAGGTGGATTTGTGATCTTAATCATGGGTGAAGAGGTAGAGATTCCATTAATCTCATGTACACTCTTTTCAGCTATAGCTAAGGCTTTGATAGATGTGTATGGTTAAAACCTAAAACTTAGGGCCTAAGATGACGAAATTATGTTTTAAATCTTTGAAGTAATGAGACATTATGAAGGCAAAGATAGTACGGTTTTTTTTATTTAGATGTGATTGATTCCAAAAGTTTTAATTATTTCCATAGAGTAATCAACAAGACCTATTGGAGGCTTGCATATTCAAAGGAGACAAGGAGTAGAAGTCCAATTATGGTGTCTTGGAGTAAAAGTAATAGTTGAAGGTCAACAAACTAGTAAAATAGTGTAGGAGATAAAGTTTTAAACACACTGTCACCGTAGGAGATAATTAATCTTCCAATAATTAGCAGCCCATGGTCAAGGTTCTTTGGTCATCTTAAACTCCTAATAATATGGTGAATCAAAGGAAGATTATATATTAAGCACTTTAACTAGGTAAAATTCCTCCAACAAACACGAACCCATTCAAGTCCCGACCTTAACTAGGCAATTAAGCATGCATAATTATCAATAGAAATAAGAATAAACCAAATAGACACATATCTATTAATAAAATCAACCGTTAACACATAATAGATAAAAAACGAAGGAATATAACCAATAAATGGTCAAAATTGGTTGAACTTTTATCTTTAGATCCACTTGAAAGCTCTTAGAAACTCCAATTTGCTAGCAAATGCTAGATGAAACCAAAAGAAAACAAAAACTATACAAAACCCTAAGAAAAAGGAATAAAAACGTCTAAGGAAGTTAAAACTCTCTTCTAATGTACACTCATCTCCTCTAATCTGTCGAATCTCCCTCTTTGTGTTTTTAGAAGCCTTTTATACTTGTCTCAAGGATGCCTAGGGTTTTAGAGTGATTCTTAATCATTTTGTTAAGTTTTTGAGATAATTTTGATCAAAAGTTGCATTTAGAGAGTAAATCGGGAAAGAATAAAACTAGAGCTCCTATACTCGGTCGACCGACCTTCACTATTTGGTTGACTAACCTTCAACATTTTACATGTTCAGTTGACCTAAGGTTATTCAGTTGATCGAAATCTTTTTATTTGTTGGATTCGATCAGTCGATTCTTCTATGTAATCGACTGATCCTTCCTTACGATTAGTTTAGTCGACTGGTGTCAATTCAGTTCACTGACCTTCCTTGTTTCTTCATTCAGTCACTCTATCCTTGCTGTTAGATCGATCAACCTATTATTGGTTGACCGTCGTATATGGAGCTAAACCACCGTATATGCACAACCTATAGATAAACTATTTTTCACATTCCCAAGTGCCTTGAATCTTTTATTTTTCACATTCCCAAGTGCCTTGAATCTTTTCTTTAACTTTTAAAAGCACTATAACTTATTTAAAAGCACTATTATAGTTGAATCTTTTCTTCAACTTTTAGTTCTTCGTAAGCTCCATTTAAACTTCAAAGCTCTAAATTAAGACTCTTAAACACTTTATCTTCAAACCTATGATTTTAAAACATAAAAAAGATAAACTCATTAGTAGTAAGATTTTTTTAATCATCAAATATAGTTGGAACTTGTCCTAGTTTAACAATCACCAAGTGCCTCATTTACACTCTTAGGCTTAATTTGTGAAATGAATGCAAGATGAGACATATTTCTAAAGATAAAATGAGTAGTTACCAATTTTTGAACATCATTTAGTTTTTTCTTGGATGGATGATCCTTTGCATATTTCCACTCATTATGGAGGTCCTTTTCCTTCCTAATTTCTTTACCTAGTTCAGTAATTTACCTACATGGCACTTGCATAAGAGCATGGTCATCCTACTTTGCTTTTAAAAACTTACTTCTCCAAATCTTAAGTTAGACCTAAATCAACATCTTTAAAGCTTCTTTTGCTTTCAAGAAAGTTAGATTCATCAAATACTACATGCATGATTTCTTTAATGACAAGATTTCTCTTATTAAACAATCTAACTTCTTTATTTGTCAAACAATTCCTATAAAAAATGCCTTCATCCTTTCCAATGTAAACTTTGCATATGTTATACATAGTTTCAAGATATAACATTACAATTGAACATCTTACAAAAACTAATCTTAGGCTTTTTTCCATGTCAAAGTTCTTAAGGAGTTCTATTTATAATAGACCTAATATATACCCTATTGACTATATATTAAGTACTTGTAATCGCTTTAATCCAAAAATACTTAAGCAAATCATGTTAGTTAATCATGATTCTATTCATTTCTTGTAAAGTTATATTCTTTCTTTTAACTAAACCACTTTGTTGGGAGTTCTAGGTGTCAAAATGTTATGTGAAATACAATTTACATTGTAAAAGCATTCAAACATATTATTTTAAAATTCCCCACCATGGCCACTTTTAATAGATGCAATTGAACCATATTTATTATCATGTTCATTTTAAAAGTTTTAGCAAATTTCACAATTCATCTTTAATACCTAGAAACAAAATCCATGTAAATTACTAAAATCATCTACTATGAAGAATGTATAAGACTTTCCTCCTAACTTGGCAACTTAACATGATCTAAATAAATCCATGTAAATTAACTTCAAATATTTAAGAGAAGTTACCAATTTCTCTATTTTGAATAAATTCTTTACTTGTTTGACAATTTCAAAATTAATTTCATGCTTGCATGTTTAAGCTTTTTATGCAACCTATACATCTTGACTTATAAAACCTAAGTGCTTCATATCATGGCTAGAGCAATCATCTAGATCAATGATATACAATTTTCCTTCTCTATTTCATAAGAATGTAATACTATTATAAATTATCCTATAAACTATGCATGTATTTCTTCAAAAACTACTATATAGTTTTATCACATAACTGACTAACACTAATCAAATTATGTTTCAAACCTTCAACTAAAATAAAAATATCAATGATAATATGGTTTTCCTTAAAACCTTTTAAAATGCCAACAACCTCGCCTTCGGTATTATCTCTAAATGTGACAATAACTCCATCTTCATTTTTGATGGAAATGAATTAGGAAAAGTTGCCATTCATGTGTCTTTAACATTAACTATTTATCTACAACTTTGTCCTCCTCTTGGTAACCTACAAAACAAGGAAATTTTTTTTATTTATGTACCCACACTAATTTGGGTGGGGATAATTTGTTTCCTCTAACCTCTTAGCACTTCATTCCAACTTCTTTCTTTATTATAACAAAATATTTCAATTAGTCCATAGTATCCAAAAATGAAAAAAAAACATTAGTTTATGCATATTATATGTTAAATAATATGCATTCTTATTTCTTGTGTCATGATAAGTCATCATATGGTAAAAAACCCTAAGTGGGTGAAATTGTGTCCTAGCATGGTTATTTATATCAAAGTCTATTGCTAGGATCACATATGTAAGCATGAAATATTATCCTAGGTGTGACCTAGAGGAGGATGCCTTTTTTAAAATTGATTTATTTGCATGTTAATAATCTATATTCTTCACTTTGACAAAAATATTTTACTACTCGATACTGCATTCTTACATGTGTATCCTGAACCATACTTATCACTACCAAACTCTTTTACACTAGCATGGACTCTGATTTCTCTTTCCCTTTACTAAATTTGAATAGTTACTCCTTCAGGATTTTTATTTCTCTTTTTAAGGGTTCGTTTTAGCATTAGTTTATGCATCTTATATGTGCAATAATATTCATTCCTAACTCTTGTGTCATTATAAGTCATCTTATGGTAAAAAGGCCTAAGAGAGTGAAATTGTTTCCTAGCACGGTTATTTGTATCAAAGACTAATCCTAGGATCACATGTCTAAACATGAAATCTTCTCCTAGGTTGTGACATAGATGTGAATGCCTTTTTCTAATTTGATTTATGTACATGTTAATAATCTATATTCTTCACTTTGACAAAAATTATTTTACTACTAGATGGTTCATTCTTACATGTGTATTCTGAACCATACATATCACTTCTAATCTCTTTTACACCAACATGGATTCTAATTTCTCCTTCCCTTTAGTAAATTTAAATAGTGACTCCTTTAGGTTTTTTATTTCTCTTTTTAAGGGTGCGTTTTCATTTTTCAATTTTTTCATATCATCCTTATATTTAATGATATATTCTAATTCATGTCTCAACTTTTCATTTTCAAACTTGCACGCTTCTAATAGTTTTAACTTATCTTTTTCATTTAACTTTTTCATAATAGGTAAAATCAACATCGTAATCATTTTCATTATAAGAAGTGGAACAAGATAGTTCCTTGTCATTTTCTATGAAACACATGTGTGCCACTCCTTCTTCACCCTCAGATTCAGTTGTGTCATCCCACGTAATGGCTTTTATATCCTTCTTCTTCTTCTTCTTTTTCTTGTTTTTTAGGAAACATGTATCGTGACCTTATATGGCCAATTTACTTGCATTGAAAATATGTTATATTAGCTCATTTAATCTTACAATTTTACTTACCTTCCTCAGAGTCCTTCTTTTAAAGCTTTTCTTCTTTATAAACTTCATAAATATCCTTATGAGTACTATATCTTTAACACTATATTCTTCTTTAGATGCTTTAAATAACTTGTCCCTTTTTTGTTGATGATCCTCTCCTTTTGTGTTTCTTTTAACCTCATCTTATAAATTATTTAGGATCCAATCAATTTTTCCAAAGGAAGGATGCGCAAATCCTTTGCTTTTTTCACGACTGTCACTTTACTTCACATGTCTTTAGTGAAGACCTTAATATCTTTGTCACCAATTAAATATTAGTTTAGGTCTTTCTTAATCCTGTAAGTGAATTTATAATGTCAATAAATATATCATACATTAAAGAAATACTTTCGTTATACATCATGTGGAAGAGTTCATAATGGTGTGTGAGCGCTAACCTTACTCTCAGTTTTGATATAACTAAACTTTGTTTTGAAACAGCTACTCAGTTTTGATATAACTAAACTTTGTTTTGAAACAGCTAAGCTCTGTTATGAAATAAGTAAATTTTGTTATCATATTCAATTATGATATTAGTGATTTTTGGTCCAAAACAAATGTGTAATTTATTCTGATATGTTATCTTTTGTTTTAAGTTGCATGATATTTTGGTTTGATTTGAAAATGGATAAGAAAGTATTGCATATGGCATTTAGATTTTTTTCAAATATGTGACTGTTTTGATGAGTTTTTGTAACAGTTGTCAGCTTATACCCTATTTAGTTTATTCCCCCCTAAGCTTTATGCTTAACACGGTGGTTTTACCCCCGTGTAGGTTCAGATAGGAGGATTTGTATAGGACAATAATATTCGCAAGGGACAACGAAGAATGTGCTTTTTTTAGGAATGTATGTTTGAGTTGCATGTCATAGTATATGCCATAATGCATTTTGTTAACAGTTTGTAAATATTATAATACACATAGTGTATTTGAACTTAAGATCTATACTATTTTGTTTAAGAGTTTGGAATGTAATAACTTTAATTCAGATAAATTCAGTGTACTAGTTAACTTCTGTCTATTGATTGTTTGAATTTTGGCAATGTTATGTATTAATTTAATATGTTTAAGTCATATCTTTGGTAATACCTGCTTATCCTTTCAAAGGTTATGTGGGTGTTACACAGTAGCTCCCACCTAAATTTTTGTTCCATTTCCAGGGAGCTAGTGCTTATGTTTTTGCTATTTCTAGTGTAATTTTTGTTTTTGGTTTTGTTGTTCTTAATCATCTTATCCTCTGTTTGTTTTAGATTTATAGCTTTTTTCTAATTTTAAGATCTTTTAATAGAAAGGAATCATTATCAATGTGCTTTGAAGTTTGATTTTTATTCTTATTATCATGATATTGATCTTGATTCTTTTGCTGCTTCCAAGTTTGAGCATCAAGTGGTGAATTTCACATGCTGAGTCGAGTAAGTACTGATGGAAGAACATCCAGCTAAGGTATGTGAAATTTGCTCAATTTTGGGCCATCCTTTCTGTACCTATCTTGTTTTGCAGAATACGTCGCAATATAGTTTTCATTCTCATCTCAGCTAATACCAAGATCAAATACACTTTTAGCACGTGCCTTCACCTCTACCATCTCCACTAAAAGCTGGTGGGATGTCATTAGAGTAAATTGTAACGAGTTTGGTGACGATCACTCTTCAATTCCAACAAGAAACGAGGAGCAACTTGAAGAAGTTGGAAGATCAATTGAGCCACTTAGCAAATGTGGTGGGGATCATAGAAGCCCAAGTTTCTTTAAGCAGTATAAGCCAATAGGAGAGGAATGCTAAGGAGGTGTGCGACATTTCATTAAGTAGTAAAAGACCATGAGAGAATCCAGAAGCATAAGAGGAAAAGCAACGATAAAAAGGAGAAAAAGGGAGATGTGAATATCAAAGAGTGAACCTTGGACTTCGATGGTGAGATGATGTAGTTCCACGCCTCCAAAGCTATGCAATATCTAGTTTTCGAGCCTTTAAAAGAAGTTGTTCCAGACTGCTTCGAGAGTTTGAGCATGCTTCCTATAGAATTCAAGCATCAATTTGATAATGGGTGATGTGAATATGCTAAGGGTCAAGCTTATGACCTTAATTAAGCACATGATGAAAGGCAGTCATCCGTATCCCTTTGTTTATTTGGTTTTTCTCTTCTATAAATATTTGTTAGTTAGTTTGCTTTGCGTGTTTTATTTTCTTTTTGTGTGTTTTGGTTAAAAGTGGAAAATTCCTGCTTTATTCTTTAAGAGGGAAGCTATAATCTTTGCTTTCATGATTCATATGGCCTCTCCCTAGGAATATTTTAATTCCCATCCTTATTTTTTTCATTGATTTTTACACATTAAAGATAATGTCCGATTTAAGTGTGGGAGTGGGGCAACTTGAGAAATTTTTTTGAACACTTGAATTGTTGTGCGTTTGATGGTGATGATGAGAATGTGGTTGCTTGAATGATTTTGATCTTTAGTTAATAGTGAATTGTGGTACTTGAATGAAGATGATGCTTTTAATTAAGGATCTTTACTCAACTCTTGGAATGATGCTAACTCTTTATTGTTTTTCTTTTTTTCTTCATGTGATTAGTGACCCATTTTTATTATATTTAATGTTTGAGTCCATTTTGAATGGTTTTTCATATGCACAAGAGATGGGATGTTTAGAATAAAGTGTCAAAAGAAAAAGAAAAAAACAAAAAACAAAAAAAAGAAAGAGAGTAAAAGAAAGAAAAAGGAAAAAAAGAAGAAAAAAAGAAAAAGGAAAAAATGTTCTTGTATTAGTTATTGAAAGCATCTTGTTTTATGTTGTTAAATAAGAAGCATCTTTGTTCTTTTGTAATGTTGTTTCTATTGAGCACTTATCACTCCGATGGCTTCAACCCACTGTAAGGTTGAAGTTAAGAGTGGTGCTTTTAACCATTTAAAGATGGTGATCTAACCTAGTAACCGGGGGTATTCATAATAATTGTTCACCTTTGAGTCAAAAAGTTAGATGACCTGTTAAAAAAGCTTTACTCGAATCTCAATTTGTCTTGTGTTTTCATTTGTATTTTGTCGTTTTGAGCATCCTTGATTATTTTGTGTGTTAACTTATGTGAAATAGCTTAAATGTTGGACATTATGCATACTACATTGATTTTTTACTAACTATGTGTTTTACCTATGACTAACCTGTTTTTTATTATCATAGAGTTGAAATTAGTGAATTAGATTAAAAGCACTAATTGGTTTCTATTATATTGAATTAGCTATTATATCTTGATTGGAATTGCTTTAGTTAAGAATTTAAGTTATTACTTAAGGACAAGAAATAGTTAAAGTGTGCGGGTGATAGGGGTCAAATTGATATGATTTTTATGGTTAATTTGTTGAATTATGACCCCTATATCAGTGTTTAAATGTT
>JAOXYD010070590.1:0-12655 GCA_028565735.1 Pinacopodium congolense | reverse complement strand
GTAAATGTAAAATCTGCAGCATTCGTGTGAGTGCGAGTCCAAGAGTTAGCATGCTAATATCCTCCCAGGGGGTATTATTACCTCAGTCTTTTCCTGATCTACTTTAATACCATTGCTTGAGATATTATAACCTAAGAAAATATACTTTTGCATCATGAAATGACATTTTCCTAGTTCAAAACTAAGTTGGTCTCTTCATATCCCTTTTTCACTTTCTTTAAATTTTCTAAAAAAAACATCAAATGATGTGCCAAAAAAAAAAAATCCATCCTTGAAAACCTTAACATAATTCTTAATCATGCTAGAAAAGATTTCCATCATATAATACTGAAAAGTGGCTAGGACATTATAGAAGGTAATTGGCATGTTTTGATAACTAATTTTGTCGTAGGGATAGGTAAAGGTATTCTTTTCCTTATCCTTAGGGGTTATAGGAAATTGTAGATATCCACTATACCCATATAGAGCATAATGAGAACTATGCCTTGCCAATCTCTTTATTGCTTGATCAATAAAGGGTAAAATAAAATGATTCTTACAAATGGTGTCAATTAGTTATCAATAATAAATGCACATAAGCCCTGTAGTGGCTTTCTTAGTGGCTATTAACTCATTTTGTTTATTTTTCATGATAGTAGTTCCTCCTTTCTTTTTTACTATTTCAATTTTGCTAATCCATCTAAAATCACATATACACAAAATGATACGTTCATCTAAGAACTTAATTATATCATTCTTAACCAATTCCTTGATATTCAAATTTAATCTGTGCAATGGTTAGCTAAGGAAAGCTTCATAGGTTCTTTCAATATAGTAATAAAACTAGGCTGAAGAGTAGATAACAAGGCTTTAGCATTGTGTCTAAGAGAAAAAGGAAATAGCTTAAGCTTAATAACATCACTTGAAACCCTATTGCTTATAAATAGATCTCAAATGTCTAAGAATTTTTCTAAATGGGCAATTGGGTTCTTTATAATTAAACCTCCAAACTATGAAATCTTAACCATGAAAATGATGCGATAAAGTATCTCATAGTTGTTAGAGTTTACTTTGGGTCAAACAATGCGAGCCACAAGTCTGTCTTTATTTCTCATAGTTATTCTGTCATAATGGGTTCCCTACCTTCTTCTTGAGGTCTTACAACTAAATTATTGTAATGTTTCATCTATAATGGATCAGTGTGTACTTCAAAATTTTCCTCACTAGAATTACCTACTTTAATTTTATTAGATGTGCTTTCTTGAGATTCTTTCTTTTGTATATGAATGGCACACTCAAACTCCAGGTCAAACTCAAGTTTCTTGATCTTTTGATCCTAAATAAGCACATAATGCTAAAAAAACAACAAAATAAAACAAACTACTATCTAAACTAAGTAAATAAAATAAGAAACAAAATAAAGATTAAACAAGAATAACTAAAGCAATATAAATAATATAAACAAGCTATAAAGTAACTAACAACTAATTATTCCTAGTATCACTAGTTATGGCTTTTTGACAAAAATGCCAAAAACCTGTTATGGTCAGTCTATTTATATAAATTAAGTCAATTTATTAACCAATAAATTCACAATTCAACTCAAGATTAATTTATCAACAAGTTCACTGCTATACAAGTATTATATTGGATTTAATAAAGTCCAAATAATTGTTCTCGTGGGGAGTCTACTGCAAGTACTAAATCCCTCGAATCACAATTATCTAGAGAATCAAAATTAATTGATTAATCTAGTTAAATGCCACTAATTTAAACTGAAAGATCCCAATTTATGCAAAGGAGATTGAAATTTCAACTAAGGATTACAAAATTTAATTAATCAGCTAAGGTTTAGGCCTTTAATGATTCAATTGAGATGTTTAACAATTGTGATGCCTGATCAAGAGCATCTTTATGAAATCAAAACAATGTTATTATTATGATAGTGCCTTTTCTCATTTAATCCCATCTTGTAGTTTATTCATTCAACAGATTTAGGAAATAGTCATAAAAATAAATAATTTTAACAAAAAATTACCTTATTTCCTTATTAACATCCTCATAATTAATTAATGTTTGGTCATTCACTAAATTAAATCATGTTTTTTAATGATTTTTCCATTAACTAAGGTAAACTTCTCAAATGCTTAAATTATCTAATTACTCTTTCCTAAGTGATTAGAGTATAAAAGAGATTTAACCATTCAAATAAGCAAAGATCAGCATCAAAACACGTATGAAAATTAAAATAAATCATTTCCTAGACTTAACTAAAAATCGAGTTAGCCACTCATTTAAATTAAAGAACATAAGTTATCAATCTTAAAAAACATATATTTTAGTAATCCAATAAAAGAGTAAAATACACTAAATATAAAAGTTAAGAAAGTACTAAATCAAGCTCCAAACACATTTACAAAGCTGAATCACGTGCTCAAGATCTTATTTTCCTTAAAACATAGCTTCAAATCTCTAATACAAGTGGTTGAAATAAAAAACACACTAAAAACACTAAACCTAAAAGTACAATATGAAATTTGGGAGAAAAATGAAAAAAATTATCTGATAAACTTGTGCTCCAAGTTCATAGAGATGCTTACATATCTCTTCATTATGTTTTCTATAAGTTTACTACCAGTTGCTCCAAAAATCAAATTGAATCCAACTAGAAAAATGTGTATACTAACATCAATGAGGTTTGAAGTTAGGGATCATTTGTGCGATTAATAACCTATGTTTTGTATAGAGGCTAGATATCAACAAGAATTATTGGAGAATAATAACATCATATAGAGTCCCGTGTTGAACTCCACTATAGCATTAATGGTGATTTGCATAGTACCATAAATGGCTCCATTTTAAACCTATGATAAATCTTAAAAACTTATCCAAATGTGACTCTTTTTACGTCGATCCTTAATTTTGGACATCAACCTACATATTAAACAATAATAGATATGAATTAAATAATTTATCAAGATAGGTGAAAATGAACATTAAATTATCTCTAAAAAACTTAGAAATATATCCCTACCAGTTCACTAACACTTTACAAATTATGCTTTAAACGATCTACTAAAAGTACATTATCAATAGTAGCCTTTTTCTTACCATCTTTGCCAATGCCAGATACCTTATCCTTGGAGTTGTCTTCTAAAGTCACATATCCTCTGTCTTTTCTCTTTAAAGAGATGAATTAAGAAGCATACCCCATCATATGCTTTGAACATTCACTATCTAAATACCATGTGCTTTTCTTTAATTCCTATAAAACTAAAAAATTCATTTCATTCTAGATATCCACATTAATTTGGTCTCTGAGGGTTAAAGACTTATCTTCTACCTATGCCCTTTAGAAAACTATGAAACCATTATTATTTATGAAAACAAAATCTTCCATATATTTAAATCTTCCATAATAATGATAAATATATGGAATATCATAAAAATGCAAGTGTGACCTCATGTTAATGCTATATTCTTTCAAGGTCCACCATTACCAAATTTCCTTCCACTATGAAATTTTGGCCTAGAATATGAATGAGACATGTTTTGTGTCCTAGAAAGAGCATAGGCACATTCCTAGAAGATGGTAAATGCATAAAGGGTGTAAAAGTGTGATTTTTGCTTAACAGGTAACATATATGCATTGTTTTGAAATTTTGCATTCGTAAAGAAGTTATGCCTCTTTATGAAAACATACACATTTATCATAAATTTAGGCCTAGATGCATATATAAAATCATGAAGAACATTCCTAAGTTGAGTTCTAGAAGATAATGCAACATTATTAAAAGATTGCCTACAAATATGATCTTCATTTAGGTTCTTTCCCTTTACAAATGAAGTTTTGGCATTGGTAGTTCCACTCCCTTGACTAAAATCTAAGCCATTTTTATCTTTTGAAACTCTTAAATTCTAAGCATGCTATCCAAATTCTCCTTTCCCTTACTAAATTTTCCTAAGATTTCTTTAAGCCATTATTCTTCTTCCTTTAGGAGCCATTTTCTTCAACTTCTATCTTCCTATCATCATTAACAATCATACTCATAAATTCTAAATTTTGCAAATAATTCTTTAGCATCTCATTCTTTATCCTAAGGTTATGGCAACTTCAAGCATTCCTCGTATTTCAAATATAATTTTTTTTCAAAGTCACGCCATACAAACGTATAACTAAAACATCATAAATCAATTTTATATATACATCATTATTATAATCATCAAAAGAGTGTGAAGTGTAAGGTGCCTCATTGTCTAATTCCACAAGGCAAAAGTTAGCAACTTCCTTTTCAGATTATCACTTTTCGATTCACTTGAAGTCTCCCACAAAGTTTTTCTCTTCTTCCCCTTCTTTTCCTTCTTATTACTCCTTTCTTCCTTCCCACTCTCCTTGAGAAGTGAGCATTGGATCTTTAAATAATTGGGTTCCCTTTATTCAAAAAAATATATATTACTATATGAATTTTTTTAAAATAGTTTTTACCTTTATCTCTTCCTTTGGAGTAGCCCTTCTTCTTCAAAAACTTCTTGAATTTGCTTATGAGGAGAGTTATATGATCTTCATTATCTTCTAAAGTTATTTCATCATGACTTTGTTCCTCCTTTATGAACATAATGCCAAATTCTTCCTCATTATTGCTACTTCCTCCTCATTGCTTTCCATAAGCCTAATCTCGTTTGAGAGGAGTAAGTGAATCAATTCATCTAATGGTAGCACATTAACATCTTTTGCCTCCTAGATGGTGGTCACCTTTGCCTTATATTCCTTAAGTAAGGATTTAATAATTTTTCTAGGAAGCTTAACATTAGAATAAAATTTTCCTGGACCCTTTAATGCAATAATGATGTCAATAAATCTAGTATCTAAGCTTAAAATGCTTTTACCATGATGCATTTAAAAATTTTCATATTAGTGCTTAAGCATGGGGCTTTATTCTCCTTCACATGATTAGTTCCCTCATATGTAACCTTAAGTGTAAGCCAAATTTCTTTGGTCCTAATTAAATTGATTCCTACTAAGTTCACAAAACAAAAATGTGGACTGCCCTATTGTTCAATGAAATTAATCTCTTATCATCTTGTGTTCACTCTTCTTCAACCTTAAATACTCTTTAATCATTAACCACTTTTATGGGAATGTATTGCTTATCATGAAAAATATCCCAAATTTCTACATTTTCAATCATTAGAAAAATTTTTACCTTAGTGTTTATAGAATGATTCCCAACAAAAAATAGTCCCTTACTAATGTTTTTCCACTCTTAACTAGATGAACCTATCGTATGCTCCATTCTAGATAATTTTTCTCTAGATTTTGTTATAAATTTAGCAAGACTTTGATATAAATTGTATGTTGGGGGTTGAATTAAGTAATTTAATTTTTTCGTGAATTAATGAACTAAATAACTTAATCTAATTCCATCTATATGCAATCCGTACACCAATATTCAACTTAAAAAGATATGGCATTGTTTACCCATAATAATTACATCATAAAAATGAAATAATAGCATAATAGTCAATAATAAAAAAAAGCTCAAGTAGGAAATGATACACTAGATTTTTATAGAGGTCTAGCTATCCAACTTTAGCCTACGTGCTCTCTCAAATAATGATGTTGGAAGTTTTATTAAATCATAAAACAAGTTACAGTTCTTCTTTTAGATGATGAGGAACCTTTACAAACATAATCTTCTTTTTCAGAAGGTGAAAAGCAACCTTTAAAATATCTTTTTCAAGGTAAAAAGGAACTTATAGCAGAATAGCCAACCGAACAATTGAATTTTACCTTTCAAAGTAACCAAATAAAATGTTAATGGTGTTTCACCTAAAACTTAACAATCAAATGACTCTAATGATTTAAAAAATGAAAAATATGAGTTATAAACCATTTGAAAGCTTAATGAAATAGAAACTATTGGAATGGGAGAAAAAAATTTAGTTAAAGAACTAAAGATGAAGATCGAAGTTAAAGAACTAAGAATACTTGAAAACTTTGGTGTATATGAATTTATAAGCTCAAAACCCAATAAAGATTGCATAAAGATTACTCTAAATGCATTAGAACTCTAAGTTATAACATTCTTGAGGTAAAAGAGATGTTGGATGAGTTTAATAGCCATTGAAGGAGAGAAAACAACAAATTTACGAAAAAAAAAGGAAATAATTTTTACAACTTTTATGCTTAACTAGTTAACCTATAGCTTGGGTGGGTCAACTAGAATTTCTAAGCCCTATCAGCTACACAATCTAAGTTTAAACATTCCCAATTCTTTTCTTTCAATTTCAGTTCAATTCAAACAAGTTACAAATCATCCCTGAAATGAATTTAAATACCAAGACATGAAAATTAAGGAAAAAAACACAAAGTGGCTTTGTTTATGGCCAATTTTTCCCATTTTAAAATTTTTTTGGTTTTAAACAAATTCAATATACACATTCCAAAATTTTTCACTTTGCTTCAAATACATCAAACACAAGTTTTAAAACACTTTTCAAGGGTGTTTGAATGGTCAAATTGATTCAATTGCTTTAAACTTAAAAATTGACCTCTTTAGTAAAAATTTATGCAACTTTAAAACTTGTGAAATGCAATATCAAAAATTTGAGCCCAAAGATTTTTTAAACTTCAATAAAAAAATATCAAACAAGTTTAAAATACATGCGTAAAACTTTTAAAGAATCCATGTTGCATGTTTTTCTATTTTCTTCAAATTTAGCCTCTAAGTCTAAGTTTTTCACTTTAAATAATCTGCCAATCGTGTTTCACCTTAAATAATTTTCAAAACATGCTTATCGTCTAATCTTACACAAAAAACTCAAATTATTAATAAAATGCATGTTTTTTTAATCATCAAAACCAATATATTGGAACCTCCCTTGGTTTAACAATTTGTAATAATCAACTTTGGGCTATGAAATCCTATAAATACATTTTTGGATTTAGTCATATATTTGGATGCAGATTATACATGTAGTTTATTAGATATATGGCTCATGTCAATTCTTAGGTAATGAATTAGTATCTTAGCTAAGTAGAAAACAAAATTCTACAGCTTTGTCTATGGCGGAAGCCAAATATGTAACTGTCTTTTGTTATTACATTCAAATTCTATGGCTTAGACAACTTAAGGATTAAGGGATTGGGCTTATAAAAATTATGATTAGATGTGATAATACAATTATAATTTGCCCAATAAAGGATCCTATCTAACATTCTAAGACAAGTCATATAAAAATTAGGTATCGTTTTATTAATGATCATGTTGAAAATAGGGATATTAAATTAGAGTTTGTGGATACAATGCATCAATTAGCAGCATTTTTCAAAAACCAATGTTTGAAGATAGGTTTTACATGATTAAATGAGAGTTATGTATGATAGATGGAAGTCCTTTATGATTATTTTATGTTTACCTGATGATATTTGTTTTTTTCATGGTTTTATTTGAAAATATGATTACATTTACCTTTTTGGTGATTCCAAAATAGGGTAGAAGTAGATGCTATATAATGTCTTACGTAAAGGGAGTAATGTTTATTTAATTAATTAATGAATATAATACATAGATTAATAGGGAGTGGTGAATTTAAATCAACTTAGGGGAAGTTATTAAAATTTTAAAATTTGATGCCTATTATTGTAAATTGTTGAGTTTTTTAGATAAGTCTGGAATTGTATTTATGATATTGCACTTGAAATGCAATGTTGCAATTTTTGAATAATGATTAAGTGATATAAATTAGACTTAAGTGAAATTGGAATTTTCTCTGATTGTTTATAGTTATATAGTTTATAATATCACATGGTTTTGTAATCATTAAAATAGAGGAGATTGTTGAACCAAAGGAGGTTCCACCTTATTTTGATGATGGAAAAACAATCTTGGTACTAATATTTTGTTGTATAATTTTTTTTTGAAAATATAGGTTTATTGATGAAGCTTTAAAAGATAAGTTTTGAAGTCTTGGAGCTAAAATGGAGCATATAAAGATCAAGTAATGGAGATTCAAAGATGGAAGGAAAATTAAGATTTGTGTAGGCTTATTTTTCTAATGTTGATCTAAGTTTTTCTTAGTTTCATTTTAGTGCTTAAAATGGCTCACTAATGTATAATTTCTTCAATACTTTAAAGTATGCTTGTAGGTTGAATAATCAAGATGAAATTGTATGGAGAATGTTTCAAAATTTTCCTCATAATGAGATAAAAAAAAAGTTTTGAGTAAGTTTTTAATGTGTATATGAGTTAAGAAAATGTTTTCAAGAATTAGGAAATGTTTTGGAATGATTTGAAAGTTTTTGATTATATTTAATTTGAGGAAAAACTATTTAAATAGGGACTGACTGACCAATAATGGTCAACCAGTCACTAGTTAACCATTATGTTTCACACGATTTAGTTGATAGATAAAGACACATCAGTCGACTAAGCACTAGTCGATCAATGTATGGAGGTCGATCATTTGAGACATATGCAAATCACACTCCAACAGTTGGATTTGCAATAGTAAATAAAGCAAATGATTTAGAATGTTAGGCAGCATTCACAAATGATTAGTAGGAAAAAAAAAAAGAAAAACACTGTACAAAGATGTCTTGTCAATTTTTTATACATCCAAAATGCTAAGAAATTATGACATAAGTCATTGAAACAAGAATTATGTGATTTTATGAGTTTTTGTTGAAATTTATGTGAGGTTTTGTAAAGCGTTATGAAAATTTTTTTACATCCATTTCTAAGTGTTTAGAAAGTCTTTCAAACACCTTGTGAGCCTAGTGAAACCATTATTTAATTGTACTTTAAAAGGTTGAAAGATTGAGAGTTACAAATTATGAAGTGATCTTAGTTAAAGAGATTGTTGCTGAACCATTATAAAAATTTTGTTTGTGCATTCTTCTCTAAATCTTTTATTAGAAGTTGTTTATATTTTTTATTAAATTCTTATATTGCTAATTAATAATGTTGTCTAGCTTCCATATTATATTAAAGAATTTGTTGAATTTAGGATCATAAAGTGATAATTATGTTTTAGGCTAGGTTTTTCTATGTGATTATTGTGTGATTTCTGCATGTTTAGGACAGAATTGATGTGTTTAAGACTTAGTTTATTGCTCAATTAATGCTTGTTTTTTTTTTCATTTTCTAAGTGTTTGATGATAATTTTTTCCATGATTTGATCCTTTTGGTGTAGGTGTGAAGCATGCTTTCCTTTGAGATTTATTTAGAGACGAAGAGAAGAGAATAGAAGTGGAGAAATAGAGTTGGAAATTCCTACGATCGTGGGAATGGTTGACAGAATGGCCACGTAGGATTAAAATTTGAGATGGTTTTGATGTGTCTTAACGTATATAAGGGCATAATATCGTCGGGACACAATATCCTAGGGCTTCCATAAAAATTAATAGAATCTTTCTTCAAGAGAAAAAAGCAAGGTTTGGAGGCTTGAAGAGGTGAAGAATCAAGATTAACTCCCACTTTCTTGCTAAGAACATCCTATCTATACATTTTCCAGCTTAGGAGAAAGAAGAGAAGATTGTCTTCATCTTCTAGTTCTTATTCCCTCTTCTATTTTATTATATTTTTTATGGGTTCCATGTTATTTGAGGATGTGTTTAACATTATAAGTGGCTAAACTATATTGTAAGGATTATTTTTGAACTGTTTTTTCAAACACCTATCTTGTTATTTAAACAAATGGATGCTTTTAATGATTTTTGTGCTAAAACCTTACAAAATATTGGGAAATTAAGTTGAGTAACTTATGTTGTGTTGTGAAATGAGAATTGGCATCCAATAGAATTTACATTATTAGGTTAATTAATTGGTTAGAGAGAGATTGTAGCTGATTATTTGATTACCCATAAGATTACGTCATAAATAGCTTAATTTTTAGGACTAATTATGTAGATTGAGAAATTGCAAGATTACTATCTAATTTAGTTAGGGACATTTGATTACACCTTAAGAGAGGGTGGTTGAAGCATTAGGATATCTTGGGCTAAGTATAATTCAATCAATAAAATAAGAGGAGATAAATTAAGGATAGAGTGATTCTTAATATTTAATCTTGAATTCCTAAGTTTCTACACTTTGTCCCTTTGTTTGTTAACTGCTGGTTTCTTTAATTTGAGTTTTTTTTCAAGTTTTTATCATTTGAAATTTTTCCTTAAACAAAGTATAACCTAAATTAAGTGATGACTAAATACAATCCTTACGGGATGATATCTGCTTATACTAGAAGTTATAATCTGTGCACTTAGGTTATTTAGCGTAAAACAAGTTTCTACCAATAAGTTTTTGGCATCGTTGTCAGGATTATTATTTTAGCATCTTTTTTAGTTTGGATAATTTTAATTTAAGGGTTTTTTTATACTTTTCCTTATGTATTTATAGATGCATGAACACAAGGAGCATTAGACGGTCCAATGAGCTAAGTGAAGAGTAGTTTTCAGATATCACAAGACACAAAAGACAGTTAAGAAGAGTTAAATGTCAAGAAGGGATTCAAACAAATATGGTGAAAGAAGGTGAACAAGGAGAAGGTTAGAGGATACTCATGGACTTCATGAGGCTAAAATTTAATGCTAATTAACAAGGAAACTCAAAGCCTCTAATACGAGAGAATAAGTTTGAGATTAAGCCAACCCTTCTTAATATACTGCAATCCAATGTTAAGTTTTATCAGTTGGAAAATAAAGATCCAAATGCTCATCTTGCGAATTTCCTAGAGATTTATGATACTTTTTAGTTCAATTGGATGTCAGATGATGCAGTGAGGATGAGGCTGTACCCTTTTACATTGAAAGATCAAGTTAAGGCATGGTTGAACTCTCAACCTAGAGCATGTCACTGCATGGGACCAACTAGCCCAAGCTGTCCTTAGAAAGTATTTCCCTCTTCTACAAAGATCATCAAGGAGATCCCAAACTTCCAACAGAGTGATAAAGAATCATTATATGAAGCATGGGAGAGATTTAAGGAGCTACAGATGAGTTGTCTACACCACAACCTTCTAAAGGAGTTCCTTTTGCAAATCTTTTACAATGGAGTGACTCAAAGCTCAATAGGAACCATAGAGGTAGTTTCAGGACAGTCTTTGAAGAGAAAAACAATTGATGCATCTTATGATCTCTTAGAAGAAATAGTGAACAATAATTTCTTGTAGTCTAATGATAGCAGTGGACAATGGTCGAATGACTAGAAAGCTATGATCCTAATTGACTCAGTGACGGCTCTCCAAGTATAAATTTCAATCCTTAACAAGCAATTAAATAACATGGAAAGAGCCCCTTCATCTTCAGTGAAGGCTATGCAATTTCAGTGTGAGTTGTTTATGTTAGATAACATGGTATAGCTGATTTTTTTCTTATTGGGAACTAGTGGTACTGAGTAATTCAATTACATAGGCCAACAATAAGAAAGAGGTAATAATCCTTATTCCATGACTTATAATCCAAGGTTGAAAAACCACCCAAATTTTTCTTGGAATACTATTGGTCCTAAATGACACCAAAGGGGGGTGAATTAGGTTCATAGAAAAAATTAAGCAAAAAATACACAATTCAATTTAACTAAATTTGTGGAAGCTAAAAAAAATATAAGACAAATAATATGAAAAGGAAATTTTCAATTTTGAATATAAAATAAGCAATGCAAATATAAAGTATAACTTACAACCTCCTTTTTGGCTTAAGGATAACCCTCTACTTTTCGAAAGGCTCAAATATATCCCCTTTGACAAATTCTTTTTCTAGGCTTAAGAATAACCTCCAAAATCTCTTTTTAAAGGCTCAAGAATAACCTTAAAGATAAATACACGAATAAGTTTCATGCAGCATAAAAACTCTTAATCTTTTTTAGTAAACTCGTTCTTAACTACTGTTCTCAAATCTTGTATCTTTCAAGACAAACTTAATCCTCTATTTATATTGTAAGTAGGGATCAATTTATCTGTTGGCAAAATATGCAATGTTCATCTAGTAATTAATTCTTTTTGACCGTTGGACAAATGTTGTTATTATTGTCCAATATGATCGTTCCTCATAATCCGCTTGGGATCTTCTTCATTTGGTCAACCGATAAACATATTCGGCTGACTGGTCTTCGTAATTTTACTTCATTCGGTCGGTTGGTAGCTTTGGTCAGTCAATCGATGTTAGTTTGGTTAGTTGATCTTTGTATTCGGCTAGCTGATCTCCTCAATGCGTTCATTCGATCAACAAATCTCCATGGTTTGGTTGATCGATTTGCCTTCGATCGGCCGATGCTCCCTTCAACATTGGTATTCAGTTGACCAATCTGTATCAGTTGACCAGTCCTCAACTCATCTGAACAATCAACATTCTTGATCAAATGCTCCAATCAACCTTTCCTTATACACACTTAAACAAAAATATCAATAACAAAGATGTTTTGTCATCATCAAAATAAGGTGGAACTTCCTTTGGTTCAACAATCTCCCCCTTTTTAGCGATGACAAAACCATACGATATTAAAACAAATATAAACTCCCCCTAAATTAACAAGAGTTGTAAGACTTCATAAAAATATGTAAAAGCTCAACTCCCCCTAAATTCATACATACGATAAACAAAGAATATTTAGTATAATATACCTCTCCTCCTTTTTGAAATCAACACAAAAGGTTTTAGGGAATGTCCATCAAGCATGCC